>JAJLZW010000115.1:0-39018 GCA_030572435.1 Candida labiduridarum | reverse complement strand
ATTTGTCTAGTGTTGGATGCAATAATTGTGACCGCCTTAGTTTGAAAATAGTGGTCACGTGGTTCAAAAATATTACCGCAACAGTTCAAACAATTTTGTCCGCCTTGGTTGACAAATTTTTGTTTCATTGATTTAAATAATTTTGTCGCGCTGGTTCAAGTATTTTTGGTCACTAGTTCAAACAAAAAGGTAAAAGACTGTACGTGGGTGGTCCTAATGAGAGGACGACATTGCACGATTATTGCACGACATTTACGCGACATTAAACCGTCTCACTCTCTTTTTTCCCACGTACTCCAGAAACATGTCTTATTGAACTCTTACCACACATAACACTAGATACGAAACACACACAGACACGCAAACACACGATGAGTTTTTCCATTTATGAACTAGATGAGAATATCAAGAAGCTACTAACGGTTGACGATTTCCTTTGTGGTAAATCAGTCAATGAGTTTATTGAAGAAATCAGTAAGGATCATTTTCTTAAAGGTGCCGAAGTAAACAACAAAGCATACCTTGATCCCAAGCCGTATATCAGAACCTTTGAAAGTACATTAAGAGAATTAAAACAATTGCAAATAGATGCGAATGAACAAAGAGTTAGAAACGAAAGACAGGTTGATTCCTATGAATTGAAGCATTCCGAAAACGTGTTGGAATTGAACAATGAAATCGAACAAGCAACTGAGAAATTCGATTTATTGGATAATCAAATCCTGGATGTGTCTACAAAAATCAATCCATTGGGTAACACATTGAGCAAAATTACCAATTCCAGAGATCGGTCATTAGAAACGATATTCTTGATCCGAGCATACCATGGCTTTTTCACCAAAGAACAATACTTACCATTGGAGACTTTAAGAACAAGTAGGAGTATTGTCGAGAAATTGAAGTGTGCCAAAACAGTTAAGAATTTATTGAATTTGGCCAAGAAAGTTGCAGAAGAAAAGCTGCCGAAATCCATGAATTGTATTGCTACCATTGAAAGCTTTGGAGAAAATATGGAAAAAGAATTGTTAAGGAAATTCGAGATTGCCGCTGAAGATGAGAATGATATAGATTTTGAGATGATGAATGAAATTGCCCAAATTTTGTTTGAATACAATGAGGGGATCAATGTTATCCAGACGTTTGTCATCAAGAATGATATTGTGTTGCAAGAAGAGGAACACGACTTGAATGATACAGAATGGAAGCAATTGTCAGATCCTAATTACAGTAATTTCAAGCTTGATCTACAAGAGACTTTTGATAATTTGAAATTTGAAATCAAATCCAGAGCCAGAATCAGCAGAAAGGTTTTCGCTGACCCTGTACCCGTTATCAAGATTTTCATACAAAGAATTTATGCGCAAATAATCAGAAACAAGGTAACTGCGTTATTGCAGAAATCATTGGCTGTCAGCTCTTTAGCACACGTTAGAGTGTTACATGCATTATCAACCTTGGTTGGAGGTTTCACTGCAGAGATAAAGGATTTCTTGACAACTGAAGAATTTGACAAGGAGCAAGAACTTGCCACTATACTTGACCAATCATACTGTGATTTGTTCACAGAGTATACTGGAGATAATGTCTATTTCAATCGTGAAAAGAAGAACCTCGAAGAAATTGTCTATGAAATAGTACATAAATTTAACACCGCTAATGAAACTGTCATAACCAATAGAAATTTAGCCATCAGGTTAGAAAACTTGGATAATGTCGAATATTCTACTCAAAAACCAGAAAATGATAGATTCAGTTTTGCATCCGAGAAAAAGAGAATGAATGAATTTAAACAATATGTCACAGCTAAACTCAAGGAGCGTTCCGGATCAAGAAGTTTGGAATCAGAATCCGTTATCAATGAATACAAAACATTAGATGTATCGCACGTGGAGACCGTCTTGAAGGCTGTTATAGAAGCTGTCGCCAGATTGGAGCTTGTTACAAACAGTAAAGCACCCGAATGTGCGTTAGAAATATTGGAAATTTTAATAATTGATTTTGGAAAACTTTACATCGGTGGAGGATTAGAAGTTGTTTACGATGAATCAAAAAAGAATGTCAATATAGATTATTTACGTTCATTTGGAATCATAAGTGAGTTATTATTTTTAATGTCTTCCTGTATCAAACGAATCATTTTGCCAATTGCAAGAAATACGCCTAGTATTAAAACCAGAATGAGTAATTTAGTCAATGGGTTTGTTGCTCAATGTGAAACTTCATTAAACATTATTCTCAAAGATACATTGGAACAGTTTAGAATAAAGTTGCAAGCATTGTTGAGCAAACAAAAGAAGAAAGACTTTAATTGCAGCAACATTGAAGACGACACCGAAGCTTGTGAATTGGTCAGTGATTTCCTTGTTGATGTCCATACAAATATTCTGGCAGCCATGAATGGGGCCAATTTAGAGAAGTTGTTGATCAAGATTGGTATGGAAGTGTTACACCAATTGTTGGAACATTATAAGAAATTTACGGTGAATTCGATCGGTGGTATTGTTTTGACCAAAGATGTTTTGCGTTATCAGAGTGTTATAGATGAATGGAGCATCCCCGAATTATCGGAACAATTCCAAATTTTGAAAGAAATAGGTAACTTGTTTACTGTGCAAGCAGATTTGGTCAATTCTTTGGTCACGGAGGGCCAATTAGCACATATGAAGCCGTACACTGTAAGACAATACATCAGTAAAAGAGATGACTTCAATCCAAGTTATGCAGATAGGTTTTTCAAATTTAAATAGAAATATGATATATATGTTCTATAAACAAAGCGAAAATGGCGTTCAAAAGAACGAGCGTTGAATTCTTAAGAATCACGGAGGAAAGTACCAAGAATGCCAAATACGCATAAACTCCATGAAATGCATTTGGCATATAACATATTTCTGTTTGGAAAGTCGCTGCACCCCCATCATTGGTATTCAAGGATAACAACTGAAATGCTGGGTGTTTGATTCCACCAGTCATGGCTGCTGACTTGACTGTAATCTCTCTTGCGGAACGGCCATTCTCGTAAGGTTGGGTTATGTCACAGTAATCGTGGTCATCACCAGCAAAAATAAGAACAGGTTTAATGGTATTCAAAATTCTCTTGGATATTTCATATTCGATGACAGTTTGATATTGTTCACCCCTTTGCAATGGGAATGGTTTATCTTTCTTCTCTCTTTTTGGCCCACATAATTGCTTATCGGGGAAACGATACAATGGAACATGTGTAAGTAATATTCTTGGATAATCATTGGTGATCATCTCGTTAACATTATTTAAAAATTCATCCAGTTTGTAGTTGATTTCTTCATCAGGGTGGGACAAGGATATTGAATCAAATAACACAAATGAATGGTTACCCAAGACGATGTAATCATTTGAAGGACCATGGTATTCCGCAAAACGTTTCAAAACATGAGGGTGAATAGTTTGAAACCCAATATCATGATTTCCAGGAACAGATCGAATATCCTTGCGATTAGTTTTTTTTGGAAACACTCTGTTGAATCGATGGAATTCCTCCAACCATTGGTCATCATCCCAATACCTCCCACCATCAAACAAGTCCCCCAAAAAGATTGTCGTATTTTGGTCCAAGATGGAATCGACCAATTCATAGTTTCTATGAAGATAATTATCGGCCAATCTTCTGACAAAGAAATTCAAAATTCTAGTTTGATTGGGGTAAGAATAATCATCAACAATTTGTGGATCTGCTATTAGTACTATTCTATGTGCTGACTCAGGAGACTTCCAGGTTTCCCAATTATTCCAAGAACATTTGGATATAACTTTACTAGGAATTGTTCTCTCAAACAAGTGAACTAAACCAACCCAGAATATAACAATGACAAAAAATAGTTTCCAGTTTAAACGACTTGGCTTCCTAATCGTAAAATGCTTTTGCTTATCCTCATGGTCTGATTCATCGGCAATGGGTGTTTCGCCATTGAATCTTTTTCTAATCATTGTTGAATAAATTGGAGTTACAAGGGCAATACAGGGTGTCGAATGTTTTTCCAGCCTTACTCCGTTTTTCCTTTCAGTCTCGCAACTTACGCTTATATAATTATATCCGGAGACGTGGTTTTTTTTTTTTTTGTTTTTACGGAATCTTGTTTTGAATTTATTGCCGTCATGCAACGAAATCAAGAAGGGGAAACAAACCTGAAGAGTGGAGATGTTGGATCAACCACACGAAAGCTACGGTCAACTAATATCAAACCAAGGGCTACTGATACCGCGTTGTTTGATTTTGATAATGTAAACGAGTATTTACACAATAACAAGCCCATCAGAATGTCAAACACAACAATTTCCAATCAAACTCCATATAGGCACTACGGTTCAAGTAACACACAGTTACCGAAATCACCCACGAGGTCCCCTGTTACTAAGATTGAACGGGTGCTTCCAAGGAAGTCTAACAAGGAAGACCCACTACCAGACGCTACTTACGAGATTTTTCATCGTAAGATGAGAAGAAATGAGAAGCAAATGTCCAATGAAGAGAGAATCAAAAATTTATGGGAATTGGACAGCCTACAGTCTCACTTGGAAGATCTAAACCAATTACATTGGTTCAGGGTACTTCCGACCATTACATTGGTTAACGACGTTAAAGATTATTCGGAACTAGAGCGAAAACGCGATCTAACCATTCGGGAAATTGAAAGAGTATTAAGGAAACACGATATTTGGAGAAAAAGAAAGGAAATATTTAATAATGACGTGAAAAACCATGTAAATTATGATGCCAATGATGAATCAGATGCCGAGTATAATGTGCCTATTGCGCAATTAAGAGAACAGCGACAACGCGAAAGAAGAAAGAAATACGGACCGGTTTTAAAACTCAATCTCAATAATAAATATTGTTTGGTGATCGACCCGCTAGCACCTCCAAAGATAACGGAGATTGAACCTAAAAAGATGCTGAATCGTACTTTAAGAAATGAAGGAAAGGAAAAAATTATCAATGAAAGAGAGGAATACCAAGATGGGGAGCTTCATATCGGCGACGCACAAGAATCAGAATTTGAGAATAACACAGTCGAGGATGAATTTGATAAAATCGAGACAGATATTGAAGTTCGGAGACCCAAGGAACCGAGGTCGAAAGTAAAAGTTAGGCTAGAGGACCTAGATGATGTTACTGAGATTGATTTTCAAACAAACGATACGAGACTATTTGGCACGGAGTTTGAAGAGATTCCTACATACTCTAACGGCTTCCAATTGCCTGGAAAGATCAAAAATTGGTTGAAACGAAAATAGATATGTTATTATTCTTCCATCTTCTCTATGCAAACTCCTTAATACTCTTTAAACATTGATCAAAGCAACCCACGTTGTCGATATTGTCGTGAAACCACTCTAAAGATAATGTAGCATTGCGCGCTTCTTTTGGAGCATGTTTGTGATCAATCTCAAGGCTCCCAGCGCCGAAAGATTCAACTTGATCGTCAGTTATTCTATATACGACAGACAAATGACGATATAACTCAATCATTGCACAAAGGGAAAGGGCAGTGGGGTAATCAATTGCTTCGGGATCAGAGTTATGAATACAGCCTTGCAATTCAATAAGTATTATAAATATCTCTTCGACGCTTTTGAAGTTTATCAATGGGATTCGCTCAATGCAAAATAACAAAAACGAGGTTTTTTCTAAAGTTAGCAACTTGCATATGGCATGTATGAATCTGTTTCTGGAACTCCTCGATGCTTGCAAGATCTCATGAACCACATTGAAAAACAGAACAGACAAAAGCTCATTATCATACGCCAATCTAATACCCTCTTGATAGTTGGAATCCACCAAAGATTCGTGTTTGTCAAACAATTCTTTGTGCATATTGGTTGCAGATGACTGAATTACGGCGACAGGAGAAGCTTCTAATGCAATGATTGTGGATATGCATATCTTTGGATTGGCAAAGCCTAGCTCCAATGCTACTTGAACAAACTGGAACGGTAAGTATGCGAGTTCCCCCTTATCTGAAAGACTAAGACGCAACATTCTACCAATGTATCTTTGTGCAATACCAGGACATGCATCATCCACAATATCTTCCAAACTAGAATTGCTTGAACTACTTGACTTATCCTTTTCACGTAAAAAGCCTATCATTGATTGAATCAGTGCTCGTATGATTTCAGAATTGGTTTCTAGGGCTTGATCAAAAACAGCAAGAACTGGCCAAGACATTAATATCCTCGGATAGTTTCGACAAGCAACAAAAAGACTTCCCACTGCAACAGACCTTACCGGCACTGGATTATCTTTCTGACAAAAAGTTGTAATATATTTGACCGCTAACGAAACAACAGGTTCCTTTTTCTTCAATCCAATATTCGCATTAAAGAAGCTATCTCGAAACTTTTCCAATTCACAATAACAGACCAAAGTGGACAAAAGTTGTAATAACTTACCAAGTCTATTGTCCCTTTCCATTTCGCGTTGATCAATGTATTTTCGCATCATCTTCATCGTGGAAACAGCAGCATTAATCATCTTCAGAAAATCTTTTTTAATTTTGCAGAATTGCCACAAACTTGGAACTGCCTCATGTAACTCCCTATGTGAGAATTTTGTCAACTTTCTAAGCAAAAATGCCTGAACAGGATCAACAAAATCTGGCCGTAATGACGTGACCGTAGGTAAAGCATTCTTCAACACTCTCAAAGCAAATCGGTACGATTTCGTAGAACAATTAGCTTCATCTGTTAGGAACAGTTGCAATGCTATTAGCTGATTTTGGCCAATTAAAGCCGGTTTAGACTCACTGAAAATTGAAAGCAAAACTAATGCGCCGTGAAGATCAAACTCATCAGAAACAATATCCAAAAGCGTTTCAATGAGACTGCTTACGGAAACCAACAATT
Organism: Candida labiduridarum; assembly: GCA_030572435.1. Lineage (NCBI taxonomy): Eukaryota > Fungi > Ascomycota > Pichiomycetes > Serinales > Debaryomycetaceae > Candida > Candida labiduridarum. The sequence continues at coordinate 32,133 of JAJLZW010000115.1, read as the reverse complement.
CAGGCTTTTTGACCACATATGCGTCGCAGAACACTTCAAGATTTTCTAAAGTTTTATGATGTGACATAGCGAGATTGATGAGGCCAACCGTTGCGGCTCTAGCAGTTTCTCTATTTTTCAATGGCACAATCCAACATTCTATCATCATTGCGAGTGCCTCGTTTTTAATGCTATCTTCCTCGTCATTTAACCGTCTCAACATTCTTGTACCAATCAATGATTTTGCATTTGCGCCGAACATCGAATAGATTTCCCTACTTAGTCTGATTGCTTTTTTTCTTACTGAAATCCCTTCATCATTCAATGCATTACATAACTGATTGCAAAATTTGTCAGCTTCACTTGGATGTGCCCTGATATACTTTCCAAGAAACTCGTAAGCAGCGTCTCTTACCAGAGTCGCATCATCACATAACCTTGAAGACAATGATTGCTGCAAAGCCGGAGAAGACAAAAGGTTTGGATGGTGGTCAGACAACATTGCAAGGATTTTAACTGATTTGGTCTTCATTTTTATCTTTGGGCTCTCCAAAAAATGGCCAAGAGAAACCAAAAACATGGAATTAAACTTATCCAAATCTCTTAGCATGTATTGGTTATATGGGAGTCTGACATCATCATATGACTCAAGATGTTTCTCGAGATACCGGCTGACATCGGCAGACCCGTATTTTAAACATTCAGATAGAACTTCTTGCTTGTCGGTCAAAGTGGTGACATTTTTCAACATTAGTATATTTTTTGACACATTACCAAGTAATTCCAAGAAATACACTTCAATTGTGGGTATAATTTCCTTGTTGACTAATGTTCCAAGCATTTGTTCAGCCAAACATTTCAATAGAGTCGCTGAGCCTACCCACTCTGGAAGCAGTAACATCACATTCAAATCTTCGATCAAAAATTCAAACAACATTTTAGAAGCGGAGCCAAATTTCTCGATAACCCGATCGACCAATCCCAAGGCTAGCGTTTCTGCACCATCCTCCTGACTGATTCTAACAGCAATCATGGAAAATAGCTGGAATTTATTTCCTCTGTCGGTTTGATAATTTCTTGCTTCAACTCGTTTCACTGGTAAACGAGAAAAGTTCATCACTAATTCGTTTAATAGAAACGGTCTTTGAGAATGCGAAAACTTGTAGACCTCCATTAAAAACAATGCCGCTGAGTGCCGAAGTGATTCGATAGGGTAAAAATCAAGTAACGATTTCACTTGACAAAACAGCTCTTCAAAAATCAACAGAAGACTTGAAAGTTCAAGCTTTGTGAGAGACTCCTCGTCTAATTTTAATCTTGAATTCAATTTTCCTAACTGCTTCAATAGCGATCCAGCTTCGGAGATAACTCGAATCACCGAAGTTCCATCCAATATGCCATATTCCGTACGAGGGGAGTTGGATATTGTCGCTAAAAGTGAGCTGACTATCAAAAAGACAAGATTTGCAACCTGTACAATGTATTCCCCCACCAACAAACTTTTGGATTCTATATTATCAGTCATGATCCATAAAATACAACTGGAGGCAACAACACAACCGTAAACTTTTTGCAAACTACCTTCAATGCTTGGTAAATCCAAAAGTCCTTCTTTATGCAACTCTGCTACGGAATCGATTAGATAGCTGTGACAAAGTTTTTGTATTTTCGTGTAGCCATCTACGTCGAGTTCCTTATGGATAAGCTTAAGAGCTTCAAGAATTCCATCTAGTTTTTCTCCATTTAAGCCCTTTTCATTACTCAATTCCAAAACCTTTTCTGTGGCCATTTTTCTTAAATCAGCATCCGAAAATTTAACAACCTTCCGACTGCTCTCAGGTTCTTCAATAGATCTCTTCAATGATGGCGTGCATTCTTTGAATATTTCCTTACTGAATTTTCGCTCGTAAGTTTGATTGTGGACACTGATGTCATTCATGTCATATTTCTTTCTTATGGAAAGTCTTGGTAGTTGGACGTAGTTTTTCTCCAAGGCCCTGTATTGGTTGTCAGTTTGGAGACCTAGTAGTTTTTGCTCAACGGCATTAAGCGGTACTTCCGTGGCTGCTTTATTTGTGGCAGGGAATTTCTTGAATCGTATGGGGTTACAGTTATCATTATAATTCAACAAATCTGTTCCTAATAGGTCTAGTACTTTGGAATCATGGATATCTATCTGTTTGCTACCCCGACTCAGTAACAAATCCACAGGTTCTGGGAGCATCTGTGGATTTACCAAAGCAGCCAATCCTTGTTTAGGAACCAAATGAACAAAAGGTGTAACCGTCAAAGCACTTTTTAGTTCGTTATCCACGTCTTCTTCAATCGACATCAAGTGGCAGGGTGTGAGCTGGTGATGGCAGCAGCAACAGCAGCAGCAGTGGTAGTTGCAGATGGAGTTTGCTTTCCAAGACAACTTACAAGAAAAAAAAAAAAATAGGCGTAATTTACATGCGCGTGAATATTGGGTGCTATGCGTATGGGTATAGAGAATTTGCCATGCATTTAGAATGTACATTAACTTTAAGCAGTATACACTAATACAATTACGAGCCGTTATTTCTTCTAGCTTGCATTTCGGAATACGGGAGACTAGGTGATCCTGTCACGGGGGATGCCGACTGATTCTTGGAATATTGTTGAGGCAAAGGAGACGATGGGCTACCTTGCATCATGGGCATTTGGTGACTAGAATTGTCAGGCGAGAGCCCTAACCTTGTGTTTGGACTAACGTTATTTCTCTGCATTTGTTGTAGTTGTTGCTGCTGGGTTCTGAAATTCTGCTGTGGTTGTGGCGACTGTGAATTCATTCTGTTCTGTTGTTGCAGAAGATTTGCAAGATACTGAGCAGCGAGCTTCGTAACCTGGTCCTTGGCTAAACCTGGGTTTTGTTTCTGTATTTCGTTAATGACCATAGAAACTTGAGCTGGCGGGAAAAGAGGCCTTCTAGGTTGCTGTTGCTGTCCTGCATTTACTGCGACCTGTTGACCATTGGGCGAACCCATTCTCATAGCCTGTTGATTAGAATTAATTCGATGTTGTTGTTGTGGATGAACTTGTTGTTGTTGGCGATGGAGCTGTTGTTGTTGCTGTTGTTGCTGTTGTTGCTGTTGTTGTTGTTGCTGTTGTTGTTGTTGCTGTTGTTGTTGTTGCTGTTGTTGTTGCTGTTGTTGTTGAAGCAATCTTCTGTGCTTCTGTATCTGAATTAAATGCTGTATTTGTTCATTAGTTAAAGGTGTTCCATTCGGAGTGGTGGGCCTCTTAATAGGAACTTGAGCATTTTGCGAATTTGGCGGTCTTATAGGAATATTTGCAGGGTGAGGAGAAACGAGATGATTTGAACCAGAATTTGGTGGGCCACTTGGAACGGGTGCACGTGAGGCTGGGATCTGTTTAGGTGCTGAGCCGACATTTCTAGCTTGCACATGCATTTGTTGTTGTAGAGGCGGCTGTGGTTGCGATTGGGGTAGTCGTTGGTGTTGTTGTTGGTGCTGTTGTTGTTGATTCTGTTGCTGTTGATGTTGGGGTTGTTGTAGTTGAAGTTGTTGTTGTTGCTGTTGTTGTTGCTGATGCTGTTGTTGCTGCTGCTGCTGTTGTTGTTGTTGTTGCTGCTGTTGTTGTTGTTGTTGTTGCTGGCGCTGTTGTTGTTGTTGATGTTGTAACAATCTTTGTTTACTTATTGTCTGGTTTAGAATGGTATCATTGATCGCCTTATCCCTTTCAAATTTCAACTTCGATAATTCTGATGGAGTGGGAACTCGGTCATTGTTTGATTTAGCTTCCATTGAATTTTGTTGCTGTTGTTGTTGTTGTTGTTGTTGTTGATTTGCTTGTAGCTCATTTGTTGACTTCCGGTGGTTTATCTTAGCCGCTACGATTTCCCTTTTCTTCATGGCCTTTCTCATAGCATCAAACATGGATGCCCATCTCAATTTTCTGCTACCTCTCTGGATGGATTCGGGTCCAACACCCAATGGGGAGATTCTTCTCTTCGTAGTCAGTTGTGCTCTATGGGCTTGTTCTAACCATTGTTGAGCATGATAAGCATACACACCTTTCATATCTGAAAATTGGAATTTGTCATTCAATTGAATATATCTTTCAAAGCACTGCCAAGGCGTCCTGCGCTCGATATTTGATTCGTATTTCTTTAGACTCACAGCAGTTGAACTTGACAGTATATGCTCAGATATTAAATCCCAGTTGAAACAAAATTCAGCAACATAGTGAATGAGCCGCTTGTCATCTTGAGGAAGCCAGATTGTTGGTGATCGATACTCAATATTTTTAATCAATGGTGGTTTTGGTGGTTTCAATGGATTAAATCGCCTATGTGATTGGGTTCCAAATAGACCTTTCTGGTATTCTGGAGGTCCTCGCAGGACTTTGTTTAGATCAACCCTGTCACGTAAAACGATTTTATGCCACTGCTCATTGCTCTCTAACGGATATAATAACCGTGACACCGATACTATAGGCAATTCTTTTGGTTGCATTGATTGATTATCAAAGGCTGAAAACGTAGGTAGGTTACGAATGATGGATTGATCGATTTTTTTCAAATCTTTAATATTGAAGTATGATTTGAACACACTTTTTTGTGTCTCCCCTTTTGTGGCTTCTTTTGGTTTTTGGTGCGTACTATTGAGAATAGTGTTCACATCAGTGTTCACATTCTCGTGGTTTCCCTCATTTGATTTTATCAATAGAGCGGTTTCAATAGTTTCTGATTCGCGAGCATTGGAAATTTCGTCATCCTTTTTGATGGTATTGTGTTCTTCTTTTAGCCTTTCTGTATTTTCCACGTTGTCTCCATTCTCTAGATCAAGCCTAGGTTCGATTTCAGTATAAACATCATTTTCTATTTTATCCTCTAGTTCAGGTTGATCCAAATGTTTGATTGCCTTTCGCTTTATACAAGCTTCTTTGCCGACAGCCCAATATTCATCGACTGCTTCAGCTATCATAACACAACACCATTTCTTATACTTCAGAGCTTCTTTGAAATCATCTGACATCCATTTAGCTTCCTGTAGTAAAAAATCCCAATGGAATGACCTCTTCTTGGACCTCCTTATAAACTTGAATGGATCATAAAACTTTTGTGGCTGTCGTAAGGACCATTTGCCCTGTCTTTTCAATTCTTCGATTCGTGAATATAGTACTGCTATCTTTCCTTCCGCTAGTGCCAGTTCAAAATTGTCTGTCATTAAAACTTTATGACTTCCAGGGAGAAGTTTGATCAATGGAAGTGTCTGGGTCAAATAGTACAATTCTGCTAAAGGTGATACAGTTTGTGGGTTCGTTGGATATTGCAGCGGAGCTGTGATAACTTCGATTTCTTCCAAAGGTTTATTTAGAAATGTTCGCAATTCTTCGAGATCTATTTCATCCTGAGTCTTCAATGATTTTACTTGTGATGGTATGACTTCTTTCTTCGTGGTAATGCCATTTTTCTGAAGCTTTCTTGCATTTCCCTCTAGCTGTACTTCCTGTCTTCTTTTCAATTCATCTACGGGTATACTCGGACGAAAGATGGATTCTTCCATGGAAGCTACGATTGCCTCTTTGAAATGATGTTCCACAACTTTATCAGATTGTTGGACTAATGGCATGTTTTTCTCGGTAGTTCCTACCCTCAGAAAGTCTCTTAAAAAAGGATCTGCTATGATATGCAGAATCTCCTGCAATCGAGACCTCCAAGTTTCAGACATTTTCTTGAACAGCTAAATGTTAGATTAAAAAAACCCCCACCGATGTAAATCAAAGAATGAAAAGAAAACCTGTGTTGAGATAAAAACAAATGATTTTGAAGTAAGTCAAAAAAAAATTGAAATTTTTTTTTTTTTCCGCCAGAATTTCTCTTACTAAACAAGTATAAGTCGTGCGAAGAACTATAAATAATGGTCATGTGACTACGAGGAAATTCATTATACCTTTGTCTTAACTAAATACTGTGAGTAACATATACCTATAATCATTATTTGGCAATAACAGATTTACAAATTTGAAAAGTATCGTCACCACATCTAAACCAGAGGTGTTGCGTTTTTGCCTTTGATTGCTGGAAATGTTGTCGAACAAAAGCGAGGAATCCAGAACATGGAAAAAAAAAATAATAATCCGTGATTAATCTTGCTACAATTTATCAATTCAACAACTACCACCACAATGAATTTTGATTCAATTAACGGCCAAGATTTGACTGGAGCTTTTAGAATATCCAATTTGGTTGTCTCGGGCCTTTGTGTATGTTTACCAATTTCATGTATACCGCTCGTCATGGACCATCCATACTAACTTATCCGATCAAAGGTGCTAGGAGGTTTTTCTCAACTATTCCACAGCTTGTATGTATATCGAGGCAATTTGTTTTGTGATTATTCAATGGAACAAGAATATTGATACTAACCTTGTTTTAGTCATTCTGTACGTGTTTTTTGCAAATTTTGGGGTTTTTATTTGATAAGTAATGAAGTACTAACCAGCATCACTAGTTTGTTTCTGGACTATACATTATTGCCTTTGGAGCAGTTATCGGAGCATTAGGTACGTGGATATTATATAACATCGAGGACTTTCCAGTATTGGTTTTACTAACTAATGGATTTAGAATTTAGAGTTCCCCCAGAAGCATATGTGTACGCTTCATTTTTATTTTCATTTATTGGTCGTGGTATATGTATGTATAAACATTCAAAGTGCCACGTATCTGACTATTACTAACAAACAACAATAATGCAGTCTATACTTTCCTTGGGGTGAGTTTAAGTGGAGGCTCTTATTTCAGAATATTTGCAGGATTAATCCTTTTCTTTATTGGATTGACATACATTGTGTTGGAAACTGTTCCAAGTATTTCGCCACCAGAAAACATGAATCCTGAAGGGGCCATGATTGGATTGAACGACGATGAAGGTGTTTAAAAAAGTTTGACGTTGCTGCTTCCTACGTTTCTTGCTTATTATATATACAGGAATTTTATTTCTAGAGTCTATATAAGAGAAATCACGTCTATATACAACCTTGGTCTATCTGGCTTTACCACTACCAGCTTTTATAATTATAACATCTCCTTCTTCCACTTCGTATTTCTTGCCACATTTGTGCTGCTTGCCTTGAGATTTCAATTTGGCCTCGTCAAATTCTTCGAACGCCTTCAAATCGTTCCACTTGTATACAATAGAATTAATAAACGTCTTTTGCAAGTCGGTATGAATCAAGCCAGCCGCTTCGGGAGCCGTGCTTCCTTGTCTTATGGTCCATTGTCTGGCTTCAATATCACCACAAGTAAAGAACGAAATTAAAGACAAAACCTGTCTCATTTCTTCGACGACTTTCGCGATAACAGACTCTTTTCGGATTTCCGCAATGTATTGATTTAGGTCGTCACCTTCAAGTTCATTTAGCCTAGTCTCATGGTCAGCACTGAACATGATAAGCTTGTCGTTTGGAGAGTTCGTTTCGATCCAATCTTGAACTTGGTTAAAGAACTGATTTTCTTGTTTTCCATAATCTTCTTTGCTGACATTAAGTAAGTACACTGTTGGTTTGGCTGTCAATAAATTGATAGCGTTGATAACTTCAATTTCTTCGTCAGTCCAATCCCCATTAACTGTTTTCACGCCATCGTACAACAAAGTGGACAATTTGTCCAATGTGGATAGAGTTATATCGTACTGATTACCCACCCCTGGTTTCTTCGACAATTTTTTGACTTTTTCTATTTCCAGTTCAATGATTTCCAAATCCTTTAGAATCAATTCGTCATTGACAATAACCAAATCTCGAACGGGGTCGACTTTATTGTCTTCAATATGGACAATTTCATCATCCACAAACCCTCTAACAATTTGTAGAATTCCATCCACTTGACGAATATCACCAAGAAACTTATTTCCCAACCCAGCTCCACTGCTTGCATTTCTTACTAATCCAGCAATATCCCAGATGGTTAAGTTTGTCGGCACCATTTTCTCCGACCCATAGATCTTTTGGTAATGGCTCAATTTTTCCAGGGGTACTAGTACAATCGATTTTTCAGGCTCGATAGTAGCAAATGGATAGTTGGCTGGGTTGCCCAACTTGGATTTCGTGAGTGCTTGAAAGAAAGTGGATTTCCCCACATTGGCTAATCCAACCAACCCTGCTGATAAGTTGTTGGAAGCACGTCCTAAAATTTTCTTTGTCTTTCCTGTGCTTGCATTCACTGATTTGGCTAGGAGAGGTGTTCTAGTTGTGAACCCTCGAATTGCAATGTAAAGCATTGACCAATGTGTCGGTTTGTGAGATTAAAGCAATGATGATTTGCGTTGTATGTGAAATTTGTATTCGCTTACTTTTTTTTTCAATTTCTTTTCTTTTTTCCACCTCTCCATAGTTATGAGGGTCAGGCAAGATGTCCTCGCTAAAAAGGGCTCGGCTGGTGTTCTTACACAGGCGGACAAGATATTTTTCGCAAACACAGGAGGTATGTTTCGTTTGCTATTTTGCTCCCAATATTGTCAATGTATTTTTTTTTGGTCTTCTTCTTGTAACCAACAACCATTGATGAATGCCTTCCGATGAAACTAGGTTCACGATTCCTCGTTCTTCCTATTTGGGATCTCTTTTGACTTACTTAAGTCCAGAGATGTTATCGAAATGCGGGAAAAGCTTGTTTGTGGGTGGAACACCTGACATTTGGCATAACCAACAAGAGGCGTCACTTGCAAAAGTACTAAAACCGACATTATCATCTCGTCTTCATTATGTCAATGAGGTAACAAAACAGTATATCGGGAGAAGCAGCGAATCCCCATTCTTTAAACGAAGAGACGAAATTCTACACAATATAGAACTTGAGAGGGATGATCTGATTAGGGCGTCCACAATGAATGCACTTTCCCCAGGCCAAACAGGAACCACTGCTAGGACTGAGTTGCTTTCCCCTGCCAACGAGACTTCTGGAGATCAATCGTTGCAAACAATTCATGCGTCTTTACCCAAAATGAAGTTCGAGATGCCGCATCCACAAACCCAAACTACAATGCAATTGGACCCAGGGTGGGTAGAAGAACAGGACAGGAAGTTTAAGAAAAGGATAAAGAGGTTTTCGAAAAGAGCTACCCGAGAACGAAAACAGACAGAGAGTCAAAGGAAACTTCAGGAATCTATTGTCAAGTCCTACCGAGTGGGAGAAATTATTAGAATTGACAAAATGCTAGTCATGGTGATGAAACAAACTGGCAATTGCCAATCATACGATGATATTGATGCCAGAATTATGGAGCGATGGAGAGAATTCGTTGTCGTTATACGAAAAACTGATTCACATTCCGAACCATTAATGCTACAATTTTACGAAATAGATAAGTGGCCGCATACTTCCCATCCTAATTTTGGGTTCCGGATAAATTCTGAAGTCAAGGTGAACTTTTACAGCTATTTGGATAAGAGCATTAGCGTGACTGTTTCAAATACCACACAATATGTATTGATACTCAATAATCAAGAGAATGCTTTGAGGTGGCTATTCTTCATAAACCTGGCATTGAACATCCCACTGAACAGGGTATTCAACATATACATAAGTCAGAGCAACATACTTGAAGTAGTAGTTCATGATAAAATTATCCATAGTTTCTTCCTGAAGGACCAAAATTTAACCATCATTAAAAGAGGTCACCGGTACGAAATAGTTCTTGACGAATTGTTACAGTATTTGAAAGACACTATTTGCCAGAAACTACCTCATCACCAACCCAACTCATGGTTCTGTTTTCGACACTATGACAATATAGAGTGGGCAAGAAATACAGGTGAATTATTATATATCAAAAATTCATTATTTCTGCAGTTGTATCAATTGGAGTATAGAGAACAGTGCCAGGTAGATGAAGAGCCAGTGCCCATCGAAGGATTTTTAGCTAGATTGACAAATACCGAAGGACATCAAAAGTCTGGCTTCAGAGAGTTTTATAAAATTCTGTATTTCTACACAAACAGAAATTTGTTATTTTTCACAAAGTATTTTCGTGCTGTGCCACCACATACAAGTAGTTCAAGTATGGTATCAGAGAATGATTTGTTTCCGTCCGATTGCATAGACGCTTTGTTAAAGCAGTGTTCGCAGAATGACAATATTGTTGAGAAAGAAATGGGAAGAAGAATAAATTTGATTGTCAACGCTAAGGGGCTTATAAACATGGCTGACATTGTTGACATTACCCTTTTAAGTGCAACACCGACACAGAAATTGATGCAATGCACGTTATGGTATTCCAAGCCAGAATTGGTGTGTGCTGACGATATCACCGAATCATGTTTTCAAATTTTACTCAAAAATGGAAGTGTAATAAAACTACAGGCTCCCACCAGGGACATGCGAAGGATATGGATGCAGAATTTGTTTAGAATTAGCAGATATTGGCGTGCAAGGAACAACGAAAATCTATGCCAACAGATACATACGAAGGCAAACAATAAGCGACGGTTGGAAATAAATAATTACGTTGATTCAAATGCACCTGACCAGATCAACCTTCTTGAGTCTAAAAACGCTTTAGCCAATAATGTGGCAATAAATCACTTGCTTCCTAATATGTTGGTAATTAAAAGTGGTTACTTGTATCAAAAGAACAAAAAGCATGCCAGTTTTAAGAGATTCTTTGCGGTGTTGTGCCCCGGGTTTCTAATAATTTACCATACTTTCAAAAGATCTAGAGCCACGGGAACTTGGAAACAGTCGTCTTATTTTATTCATTATATAACAATCCCGTTGGTAGAGTGCTATTTGTACAGCGGGAATTTAGCAGAGTTTGATTTGTTAACTCCCGGATCGGAGACCCGTGGTTCACAGTCTGACAGACACTCGGTTCCAAGGGTATACCCAGATGGATGGAGATCAATGGAAGAAGATCATTTATTGTGCTTTACGTTGTGGTTTGGGAAAAAGAGAAACATAACTCAGTATGAAAAGAACTTACCAACAGATATGGAGACAACAACAAAGCAGAACCAAAAGAATCCACCTTTACTAACCATGATACGCAAATTGGGGATTACTGGTAAGAGCATTATATTTACAACCAAGAGTAGGCAAGAACGTGATCACTGGATTTCTTGTATATTAGAAGACATGGATAGGATAAACTCTAGTTCGTAACTAATGCATTGTCTATTTCTATAATTAACTCCTCCCATTTGGTCACAGTATCCTTGTTTAACGCTTCCTGTATTGCCTCTGCATCCGAATCTATGTCAGAATCACTGTCACCGGAGTACTCCGACATGGCATATTTTGTGGTTGATTGTACACTTTCTGATTTGGTATCATCATCTTCTGTATTAATTGTGGAAGTAATGACATTACCTGGTAATTGCAAATTTATATCTGAAACCGCCACGACCCATTTTTCCACAATGGTGCTTGACGAGGATTGTAATAATGTTGAGTTAGGGGGTTGTACTCCCTTTTGGTACACCTGTAGTATCGATCCACGAGACGAAATTTGGATATCTTTAACGGGAACAAATACGGGGTCTTCCTTCTTATTCCAAATGAGCATGCAATTATCGAAAAGGTAAACATACCGTGTTTGGAAATAGTCCATGGGTTCAATGCATACCAATAACTCGTCTGCAACTTTTAATTGACCCAACTGAAATAACTTGGATAGATTAATGTTGGTACAGTTATCTAATAAGTAGCGAATCAAATTATTTCTAATTGTCTCTGCATCAACCATCTTTTCTCCTTCCTCCAACTCTGGATCAGTGGTGACTGTTGAAATTGTGGGGTCGGGAGATGGCGATCGTGTTGGGAAACCTGTACTGCTGCTTCTAATGCTGGCTCTTGTTTTTCTCTTTGTTGAAGGATACAAACTGACATCATTACCATCTAGAGTTGATTTCAATGCAGTTAAATTAACACTGTGAGTTTTTGGATGAGGGGCTGGTCGTTTTGGAATAAGAGACAATTTTCGTGGTGATATCAAGTTCCAGTTCCCAGAATCAAGGATGACTTTTCTAGTACCATTACACTTCCCTCCATTACAGTTCTTGCCAAACGTAATTATTTGACCACCGGTATATGATTCATGCACCAAAGGGATTTCGTCACTGAAATAAGCTTTAAAGCATTCGCAGTGAACCAGGTCGCCACAGTTTAGTTTGACTATTCTTTCTGCTTGTAACACACTTGAGAGCAGCTCTTCACATATAAAACACTTCTCCTTGGATTCTTCCGGCCATACTTCTGGTAGTGTTCCCTGTTTACTGCTACTAAGTATATTTGCAAAGGAAATGTTCAAGCCAACGTCTATTTCAGCAAAGGGGTCTCTGTTGGGGATCTTTTCCGGACGAGGACTCGAGTAAGTTGCGCTAGCTGGTGTAGTACTGGGAGTGTTGATCGTATTTCCCAAGGATGGTGTTCTAGCAAGTATGGGGGTAGTCAAAAGAGGACCACTTATGTTCTCCCTCGAATTAATGGTTCGTTTGGGAGGAGTTGCGACAGTGTCATTTTTGGTAACATTTTTGGTTTTCAAGAAGTCTTTCCAACTCTTCTTGTCTCTAGGTTTCTTGAACTCTGGACTGGATTGTAGCATGGTGAGAACACAATGATGTATTCAAAGATAGAAGATATTGAAGAAGAAGAAGAAGAAGAAGATGTGGCGGGGGCAGGGGAGGTTGTTTGATAAAGAAACTCAAGCGGATGATATTGAATATCCTTCCAACGTTTCAGATTTCTGGATTTGTAAAAAGCTTGTTTTCCCCAGATGAGCCGCAAAACATTCCATTTGAGATATTTTTTAACATGCACGCAATTCAGCGCCACGAACAAAATGCAACATGCGCAACTAAGAGGTGAGTGCGACTTACTCTACAACATTACTTCTAATACTATACTGAACTTTGTACATTTATTGCAGCTATTCACGTTTAGTTTCTTGTGTAATCAAATGGAGGTTGGGAATCTGGTGACCAATTATCTTGTTGACCATAGTGCTCGTCGTACCCTCTTTGGGCATTTTCAATGGCTTGGTTTCTAACCTTGTCTCTGTCCAAATAATCCAAACCCTTGGTTTCAAACAATTTATCGGCTTCGGCACCGGCGAATCCAGCCAAGGCTTCTTTGGCAAAAGAATGGCTGACTTGGTTACCTTCTTTTCTTTGTCTATCTTCAAACATCTTCATAGCAGCAAAGGAAGCGGCACCAGCAACAACTTCATGGGAGAACTTGCCTTCGTGGTTATCGTTGTAGACTTCTTGGTGGTTTTCTTCGAAAAGACCGAACATTATTGGAATATGGATTGTTGGTTAGAGAGAAAGAAAGAAAAAATACAAGAAGGGCAATGGGAAATAGAAAGAAATCGACGTCTATTTATAGTTCAATTCTTTGCCCTTAGATGGTTGATTTCTCGACAAAAATCCCAAACAAAAGAAAATTAAGCCTCGTTTTACTGGCTACGTGTAATATAATACCCTTCTCCGCAAGCCAGAAATTTCAAATGACCTGAAATTTTCAGGAGGTGAAATACGAAGACACACGGGGGAAAACTCGTGTAATTCTCCAAGAACATGATAAGACAATTGGTAGATATCATGAATAGTCGTTGCCAAGAAAAAAAACAATTAGGTGGCTTTCAAGGAGGAAAAAAAAATAAGGCCAGGGTACAAAGAGATTGAGGTGTATATTTTGTTGGTCAAAAAGCATAAACCATCAGAAAACTGGATGTGAGTTTGGATAAAGATTGAACTGGTGGATAGACCAAATTTCAGGTCAGTGTGAACCTGAAACGAATTTAGCCTAGCATATTTTTATGATTTATTTTTTTTGCCCGGAAAAATACCAAATTTCTGTATAAAAAAGTAGTGAAACACATTACTAGTGGGGGGTGGGGTTTATGTTTCCTTATTATATATTCTTTAAAGCTCTTACCCAATTACTCATCACTTGGTGGCTCTCTTTCGCAGAAGGCCCAACTAGTTGTTTATATGATAAATCTCTGGTTTCTAATCCAACTACATAAATTAATGAGGGAAAAACTATTATACTGTTGATTGATTAAAAAGTCACCTGACATAATATCACATGTAACTACAGAAATATAGCACAGTCGCAATAGTCGTGCGCATGTGCACAAAGCGGCCTTCGGTGATTAACCTCCGTGCGAGTGTCTGCGACACGGATAACTGTGAACCATTTGAGCTCGATTTTTTATGGTTGGAAAAAAAATAGATACACTTACTATAGAGAAGACTACTTCCCAAAAAAAAAAGCAAATCCTCCAACTAGCTGTTTTCCTTCTCCCACAAGTAACTCCAACATCATCAATGTTACGCACATCCACTGTTACCCGCCAATTGGTTGGTGCCACTGCCAATATGCTCATCAGCAGAAGAACAATGGCTAAAGCTGCGTCAGACTTGGTCAGTGTCGAATTGCCAGAATCGTCATTCGAAGGTTACAATTTGGAAGTCCCAAGCTTATCTTTTGAAACCGAAAAGGAAACCTTGTTAGGCATGTACAAAGACATGATTGTCATCAGAAGAATGGAAATGGCTGCCGATGCCTTATACAAAGCCAAGAAAATCAGAGGTTTCTGTCACTTGTCTGTTGGTCAAGAAGCCATTGCTGTTGGTATTGAAAATGCCATCACCGAAACCGATACCGTCATCACTTCGTACAGATGTCACGGTTTTGCGCACATGAGGGGTGCCTCCGTCAAATCCATCTTGGCCGAATTGATGGGAAGAAGATCAGGTGTCTCCCACGGTAAGGGTGGTTCCATGCACATGTTCGCCAAAGGTTTCTACGGTGGTAATGGTATTGTCGGTGCCCAAGTCCCATTGGGAGCTGGGTTAGCGTTTTCCCACAAATACAGAGGTGACAAAGATGTTTGTTTCGATTTATATGGTGATGGTGCCTCCAACCAAGGTCAAGTTTTCGAAGCTTTCAACATGGCTAAATTATGGAACTTGCCCGTCGTCTTTGCCTGTGAAAACAACAAATACGGTATGGGTACTGCTGCTGCTAGATCATCAGCTATGACTGAATACTTCAAGAGAGGACAGTACATTCCAGGTTTGAAAATCAACGGTATGGACGTCTTGGCTTGTTACCAAGCTTCTAAATTTGCCAAAGACTGGGCCTCTCAAGGCAACGGTCCTCTTGTTTTAGAATATGAAACTTACAGATACGGTGGTCACTCTATGTCTGACCCAGGTACAACTTACAGAACCAGAGAGGAAGTGCAACACATGAGATCCAGAAACGATCCAATTGCCGGATTGAAGGCTGTCTTGTTAGAAAAAGATATTGCCACTGAAGACGAAATTAAGTCCTACGACAAGGCTGCTAGAAAATACGTTGATGAACAAGTTGCTGCTGCTGAAGCCGATGCTCCTCCAGAAGCTAAGATGGATATCTTGTTTGAAGACGTTTATGTTCCAGGTAGTGAAATTCCAGTCTTAAGAGGTAGAATCTCCGACGACTCTTGGGACTTTAAGAAGAAAACTTTCTTGAACAAGGTTTATTAATGTAAGAGGTCATATAGTATGTGTATATTAAAAAAAAAAATTGATTATACTAATTATTCATGAAATTGCGGCAAAACAAGTGAGATGTAGAAGCAAAAAAAAAAAAAAAAAAATTCCACCATATACTACCAATTTCCAACCACACCACATCAACAATGTCAAACAAAGTAGTAAGGGAGAGACTAAGAGGTGGAGTTGAAGTAGAGACCCCTGCATTGTCCATGGCAGGCAGAATATCAGTAAAGGATATGGGAAAGGACTATAAGATTGAGGCAGCACCATCTCATCAAAACAAGAGGAAGATACCTTCGGAGATTGAGACAGACCAAGTAAATGACAAAGTGTTTGAGTTGTTCATGGCCAAAATAGGTGGTTATTTACCAGATGCAACTCATGAAGTTATAGTATCAGCCACCGAGGTGGCATGTGAACAATTGAGTAGTGTTGATGCCACAGTCCCTGAAAAGAGAAAAGAATTTGAAGAATTACTAAATGTGAAAGTCAGCGACGCTGATCTAAATGAATTGGTTAGTTTAGCCAAATCGATTCTGGCCATTAACTTGGAACAAGAGAGGCTCCAGCAAGAAAATGAAGGTGATTTCGTTGCAGTGAACTTTGATGATTCCGAAGAAGAAAATGAAGAAGTTTTGGAAGAAGAGGTTGTTATCCCAGATGAGGATGAGAGTGAAGAGGAGGAGCATGACATGTCGACATTACCACCTGTGGTTATTGATTGGCATTGGTTGGAAGAAAATCCTGAACTTCAAGTATACAGTTCAAAGATCTTTGAATTGCTTTCAAACCCGAGCCTCAGTGATGGACAAGTTGACAAGGAAATCAATCATTTGATCGATTTCGAATATCAACACCTTGTCATCAAATGCATTGAAAATAGATGGCGTATTGTGTTTACCAAAAAGCTACTTACCGATAAGAGAGAATCGGTTTTGCAAGAAATGAAAAATCTCCATCTAGAGTCGTTAACCGAAGAGCTAATTAAAAAGAGACCTCACGAGAACGAGGAAATAGTTTCAAAGCGACAGAAAGTAGGCAGAACCCCTGAAAGAATTAGTTTGGAGAAGATTATCTTCTCGACCAACATAGAAACCACCAAGGTGACTTTACCAGAAGGGACTTTCCAAGAGAATAAAAAGTTGTATGATATAATTACCGTCCCAGCTCCAGAGCAACCTCCTATATCTAGTGACGAGATACTACCGACTTCGACGTTACCTACTTGGGCACGAGATGCATTTCCAAGCAACGAAAGTACCACGTTTAATAGAATTCAATCCAAGATCTACCCACAAGCTTTCGAGACGGACAACAACTTACTAGTCTGTGCTCCAACAGGTGCAGGTAAAACAAACGTAGCTATGTTGACGATTCTCCGAACCATTGGAGACTTTCGTCATAACGATCATATCCAGTTGAAGAAATTTAAAATAGTATACATTGCGCCGCTCAAGGCGTTGGTACAAGAGCAAATGCGTGAATTTCAACGACGATTGACTCCCGCTTACGGGATTGTGGTGAACGAGTTGACTGGTGATCTGTCGTTATCGAAGCAACAAATATTGGAAACCCAGATTATTGTTACGACACCGGAAAAGTGGGATATCATTACCCGAAAAGATCCAAGCTATGTTAGGTTGGTAAAACTAATAATCATTGACGAAATTCATTTGTTACACGACGAGAGAGGACCAGCGTTGGAAAGCATTGTTAGTAGAACCCTTAGAAAACCCGAGAGTGCTGATGTTAGGATTGTTGGCTTATCAGCTACGTTGCCCAACTATTCAGATGTGGCAAAGTTTACCAGAGTTAAGCCAGAAGGATTGTTCTATTTTGACTCTACTTACAGACCATGTCCATTGCAGCAGGAGTTTATTGGGGTGAAGGAGAAGAAGGCAATCAAAAAGGTGGCCGCAATGAACGAAGCGTGCTATGATAGGATGCTTAAGAACTTAAAAGAGGGTCACCAAATTATCATATTTGTCCATTCAAGAAATGAAACATACACCACGGCAAAGTATTTGCTGCAAAAGCTAGATATGGAGATCCTAGAACACGAGGGTACTAAGGAGATATTGAAACAAGAAGGTGAATCAGTGGCTAACCCAAAGTTGAAAGAAGTCATGGTGCATGGGTTTGGTGTTCATCATGCTGGATTGAACAAGAAAGATAGAAATACCGTTGAAGATCTATTTGCACAGGGTCATTTACGTGTGCTAGTGTCAACTGCCACTTTAGCATGGGGGGTCAATCTTCCTGCACACACGGTTATTATTAAAGGCACCGAAACGTATTCTCCGGAGAGGGGAACCTGGGTGCAATTATCTCCCCAGGATATCTTGCAAATGTTAGGTAGAGCTGGTCGTCCAAGATATGATAAAAATGGTGAAGGTATCATTATAACCTCACAGGACGAAATCCAATACTATCTAGCCATTTTGAATCAACAATTGCCAATTGAGTCACAGTTGGTTCATAGATTGGTAGACAATGTCAATGCAGAAGTGGTATCTGGTGCTATTGCCAGTATCGAAGAAGGAATCGAGTGGCTAGGTTATACATACTTTTTCGTCCGCATGTTGCAGTCGCCGTCATTGTATGGGGTGGACGCAAAATATGATTTTGCCAACGATACAACGTTGTACAATAGAAGAGCAGATTTGATATTCACCGCCTTTTCGATCCTTAGCGAGAATAAATTGATAGTATTTGATCCAAGTACAGGATTAGTCAAACCAACAGAATTAGGAAAAATTGCATCGCATTTTTACGTCAACTATGAGACCATACATCTTTTTGGGAAACTTTTAAAACCGTGGCATACAGAAAGTGAAATTCTCAGAGTGTTTGCCAGCTCAGGAGAGTTCAAGTATATTCCAGTTCGACCAGAAGAAAGACCGGAAATTAAAAAGTTGATGGACAAATGTCCAATCCCAATCCGGGAACAACCTAACGAGGCCCTGGCTAAAGTTAACATCTTATTACAAACATATATCTCAAGATTGAGTCTTGATGGGTTTGCATTGGTATCCGATATGGTGTACATCAAACAGTCTGCCAGCAGATTATTAGCTGCTCTCTTGAAATTGGCCGTCTTTAAAAGATGGCCAGTTTCCTTAGCCATCTTAAGGATGCTCAAGGAAACAGAAAACCGTGTTTGGAAATCTCAAAGTCCATTACGACAGTTCAAACACTTCATTCCCCAACTGGTGATTAGGGCAACCGAAATGTCTCATTTACCGTGGCCAAGATACTTTCAATTGAACGCCGAAGAATTGGGTGAAGCTTTGAATTTAAGAGGGAATACAAAATTACTAAAAGATTATGTCGATTCCTTTCCGAGGGTGGTATTACAGTACATGGTACAACCAATCAACGATAAATATTTGCGGGTACTAGTTGAGGCAACTCCAGAATGGCGCTGGATTCCTGGTGTACATCAAGAAAATGAGTCGTTTGTCATAGTTATAGAGGAGCTTAATAACACAATGTTGTTCTCCGACACCTTTGTTGTGAAAAGGCGAAATATCAGCAAACCCCATATTATAGAGATTTTTGTTCCTGTTCGATTTCCGCTTGAACCGAATTACATGTTGTCATTTATTAGTGAAAGATGGGTGAATTGTACCTGGAAGTGTCCAATTTTATTATCAGATGTAACTTTCCCAAAACTGGTTTCTCCATTTATGGATAACAATGTTGAATTTATCCCGACTGACGAGTTGGCAAACTTATTTGGGTTTCCACTTTTCAATAAAATGCAATCGGCAACATTTGATGCTATCTATAAGAGCGACGAAAATGTTTTTGTTGGTGCGTCAAAGGGTGATGGTAAAACTGTACTTGCGGAGTTGGCAATTGTTAAACATTGGAACGAACGCAAAGGGAGAATTTTGTATCTTGAACCATCCCAGGAACTTATTGACAGATTGTTGAAGAAATGGAATGTCATGTTTGGGTCATACGATAAAGGGATTGCAAAACTCAGTGGCAATGTCAAAAGTGATACCGTCGTTGTGAACGAGAGCCATTTGATTCTAGGTACTCCCGAGCAATTCAATATCTTATCGAAGCGCTGGAAAACGAAAAAAGCGTTCAGGTCAATTGATTTGGTAATTGCTGATGATGTTCATTTGGTTGGATCAGATGTTAACTATGAGACAGTATTGACCAGGGTTCGCATGTTGACGTCTCAATGGGACAATTATAATGTTAGACTTATTGCGTTGTCGAGTCCACTAGCATGCTGTCGTGATGTATCTGAATGGTTGGGTATCCTGAAGAATGATATTTACAATTTCCCACTGCAGAGTCGTGTAAACTCGATAAGAGAAATCAAGTTGACAGTTGACGACCAAGACAGTACTGTTAGATTGTTTAAGGAGTTGTCAAGCTTGCAAAATGGATTGGCCAGTTATGCGATATTTACTAGTTCACGCAGCAAGGCACTTGAATTGGCACAAAACATGGTTAAAAAATCCCAATCGAGAAATTTGTCCAAATATGTCTCCAAAATTCAAGATCCTTTTCTAGGAGAATTATTGACGAATGGTATTGCTGTGTACTATTCTGGAATGCTGCGTGTCGACCGATTAATTGTTGAAAGATTATTTGAAACCAAGGAAGTTCGGGTGATTTTTTGCTCCAAAGAGACGTGCAAGTACGCACCTAGAGCGAACAATGTTTTAATATTTGGTACGTCTAGCTATGAAGGATCAGATCATCATAATGTCGATTATCCGTTGAATGATATATATGAGATGGTTGGTTGTTGCCAAGAGGGCGGGCAAGTGCACATATGCACCAGCTCGCAGATGGTTGACTTTTACAGTGAATTCTTGGATTCAGGGTTGGCCATTGAGAGCTTATTGTCAAATTCTATGCATAATTTTATTATCCCAGGTATCGCCAATGGGATTATTAAACTGAGACAAAACGTTATTGACATGTTGACGTACACGTTTTTCTACAGGAGATTATTGAAAAACCCAAGTTTCTATGACTTGAAAGAGGTTTCTAGTAATGGGATTTCGTTGTATTTGTCTGATTTGGTAGAATCGGTTTTAGAAGACTTGCGTGGAGAGGAGTTTATAGAAGAGGAAGATGAAGACTCAATAATTTCATTGAACAAAGTGGCTATAGCAACACATTATAGCAGTGAGTTTAGAACTATATCCATTTTAAGCAAATTGACTAATAAGAGCAAGCTCAAAGATATTTTCCAAGCTATTTCAAGTGCATCGGAGTTTGAGGTTTTACCGATGAGGGAAGGTGACGAATTAGTGTTGTCCAGGTTGCAAAAGAAATTGCCTATAAAATATAGTGGCGATGAAGAACAAGAATCTCCAAATTTCAAAGCGTTCATTTTATTACAAGCTCATATTGCTAGATTGGACTTGCCCTTTGATTTAAGACAAGATCAGAAAGTTGTGTTGCAGAAAGTTTTGAATATCATCAATGCTTGTATAGACACATTGTCGAGTGAAGGGTTCTTAAATGCCCTATTGGCCATGGACTTGTCCCAGATGATAGTGCAGGCAGTTTGGAGTTCGGATAACCCATTGAGGCAGGTACCTTATTTTTCCAAGGATATATTAGCTAGATGTGCTGAACATAAAGTTGAGACCGTTTTTGATATAATGTCGTTAGAAGACGAGGAGAGAGATGAAGTATTGCAGTTGGAAGACGATGCGTTGAATGAAGTTGCATCGTTTGTCAACCAGTATCCAAACGTGGAAATCAAGTACGAGTTGACAGGACAAGTTGTTGCCAACGAACTGAAGACGCTTGCAGTGATGATTGAACGTGACGAAGAGTTGGAACTGTTAGAAGTGGTTAAAAATGGAAATTTCCCAATTTCAAAAGATGAAGGTTGGTGGGTAGTTGTTGGCGATAGTCAATCCCGATATTTGTATGGTATTAAAAAGGTCACCATAGACAAAGAGAGGCAATCATTTGACGTTGAATTTAGTATTCCCAACAAAGGTAAACATAATCTCACTATTTACTTGGTATGTGATTCCTATTTAGATGCTGATAAGGAAATGGAATTGATTGTTGATGTAGAGTAGAAAGAAAAATACACACACTTGTAAAAACTTGACTCATCTAGATGGACGAAAAAAAGAAAAGCAGATCAGTGAAAAAAAAAAAAAAAAATCTCAACTAACTAATCAACTCAGCAAAGCTCTTACAAGATGACGACTACAGCATCCACAAAGAATGTTCTAACTCCTTACCTCAAAAAATTAGTACAAGAGCCACCAACTTTAGTTCCTGACGATTTGGCAGCTGTGTTGCGCCTTATATTCCAAGACGTTGCTTCCGATATACAGACGGGCGCATTTTTGAGTGCCTTGAGATTGCGAGGTTTAGACCAAGAAGCAGACTACATAGCAGCAGCAGTTACTACTGTGTTGGAGTTTGCCAGAATTATTTCTCCTGAGAACGTGGACCCAAACGGATACATAGATATTGTCGGGACTGGAGGTGACGGCCAAAATACGTTCAATGTTTCAACGTCCTCAGCTATTGTAGCCGCAGGTATTGGGTTGCCGGTTTGCAAACATGGTGGTAAAGCATCAACTTCAACTTCTGGTTCTGGAGATTTGTTGAATTGCTTGGGCGTTGATTTGTCCAAAGTTAATGAAACTACCACACCCGCAATTGTATCCAAATCCAAATTCTGCTACTTGTTTGCTCCGTCATTTCATCCTGGTATGGGATTGGTGGCTCATATTAGATCACAACTTGGAATCCCGACTATTTTCAATATTTTGGGTCCCTTGATAAACCCCATTCCAGTCCAATCCAGAATCTTGGGTGTTTATAGTGAAAAATTGGGAGAATCATATGCTCTTGCGGCATCTATTTTGGCTAAACAAAGCAAGGTTCATAACAAAACTATGGTCGTATTTGGGGAAGTTGTTTTGGATGAAATATCGCCTATCGGACGAACGAAAACCTGGACAATTGATGAAGAAGGGAACATTGAACGTGGAACCATCTCACCAACGGATTTTGGTCTTCCAGAACATGATTTATCTACTGTTAAATCCGGTACACCAGCAGAGAATGCTGAGGTGTTGTTGCACATTCTCAAACAAGATGATCCAAAGTACAAGGTTAATAGCACGGGAGAAAACCATCCATTGATTGATTATATATTAATGAACACTGCTGCGTTGGCTGTGGTCTCAGGTGTAACCGATAACTGGATACAGGGTGTTGAGATGGCCAAACAGTCGATAACAAGTGGAGCCGCCATCAAAGCACTTGAGGATTTGAAGGTAGCCATCAATAGTTTATAAAATAGATTTTATAGAGAAGATACAATGAGTCGTGCATTGATGCAAAAAAAGGACGCGCGTGATACACAAAAATGCAAACCAAAACAAATCTTTGATCAAAAAAAAAAAAAAAATACAAAAACATACCCACCCGTTTTATGCTGGTTTGAATTGACTACATTATCAATGGTTTTTGGATTTAGCAATTTGTTGGGATCTCCTCAAGATATGAACAAGAAACCACCAGGTTTGGAGTTTACCCCGATAGGAAAACGGAGTGGGGACGAATCCTCGTTCCAAGTAATTCAAAGCTACCCGCAAGATTATTCACCTTTGTCAACGAATCGAAGAACATTATTCCAACCATTAAAAGAGTCGAATAATATTGCACATTACTCACATGAGTCTGGCTTGTTTGATGAAACAATTGAAGATTTTGAAAAAGTGTATCCTGCTCGCCATCCACTTCCAAAGAAGTCAACCAAGTCCCCATTAACAAGACGCGATTTAATCGCAGAAGATGATGGTGGTATCGCAGCTCGACAACTGGAAGAAACGATTAAGGAGTTGCGGCTGGAGAATTATGGGTGGAAAATCAAGTATAAGGAGCTCCGTCGGTCGTTGGAAAATATGCCACAACTTGAAAGTGATGTGAGAAGAGCCAATATCGAATTGAACGAGCAAATTGGTTCGTTGAAGCAACAGATACAACAGTTGAAAGCCGAGAACCAGGATTACATAAGTCACAAGGAGAACGATGCTAACAGTGATGGTATCCTTCGGGAAAAGAATTTTGTTATCGACCAGTTGAATGATGAAATTAATGATTTAAAGAAGAAATTGTCTGAAGATAGAGTCGATCAATCGGAATATGAAGAAAAAATACGAAGCCTTGAATCAGAACAAGTCATGATGCATGAAAAAATAGAAGAACTTGTTTTGTTGATTCACGATGCCGAGGATCAATTCAAACAAGAGAAGGATGGGTGGGAGGCAGAGATTGCTGAGTTGCAACACGGTCAAGAGAAGGACGTTGAAGAGAGACTTTCTCAGAAAAACGAACAATTGAAGCGTCTTGAAGAGGAAATGTTGAAGAGCGACCGATTGGTTGATTCGCTACAGAGAGAATTGAAGAATTTAGAAAGCAAAAGCACTGGTGAAGAAACAAGACTTGGTGCGGAAGCCGAAGCTCTCCGTGATAAAGTACAAGAACAACAAGAGATAATAGAAAATTTGGAGAATACAAAGAAGGAACTTTACGTTAGCGAAATTCATGCTTTGGATTACAAATGCAAGGAGTTGGAGTCAGAATTAGACGACGCTTGTGCCAAACTCAAGAGCAAAGCCAAAGAATTGTCACAATTGCGAAGCAGATATAACGAACAATCCAAGCAACTTGAAGATCTAAGGATTGACATGAATGACCGATTGAATCAAATTGAAATTTACGAGAAGGAATTTGAAAAAGTGCATAGCGAATTGAAAGTTGTTAGCAAGAATATGGAATCAACAGAGGAGAAACTTTTATCGACTACAAAAGCCAATGAATTGTTGTCCAGAGAATTGGAGCATTTAAAAAGAAGTGCGAGCAAATACGAGCTATTGAAGCGTGACTATGATTCATACCAAGAAGCGAAAGCACATGAAATTACGCAATTGAAACAAAAGTTGATGCAACAAGAGAATGAGATTAGGAACACAGCTGTTGACAAGAATGAATTACATGAACACCTTTCCAACAAACTAGAATCCTCGTGGAAACAGATTGATGACTTGCAGAAGCAACTTGAAGATTTGAAATTCAGCAATGCGACGAAGGATAATGAGGTTGAGTACGAGATTAAATCCAACATAAGGAGCTTGAAGGATCAAATTCTCGATTTGAAGAAAGAGAATTCAGAATTGAAGCGCGAGGTTAAAGCAGCTAGTTATGTGACAGAATTGTATGAAGACAATGTTATTTTGGAGGATCAATTAAGAGATGCTGAATCGGCTAGGGCGAGCGCCGAGAAGAAAGCTGCTAAATTGGAAAATGAGGTTTGTGAGTTGCTTGTTTCAATTGATGAACTTGATGCACGCCTGAAAGTGTCTTTGGAAGACACTTACGTTGTTGAGTTGAAGAAGGAAATCGTCAAGCTACGAAACGACATTAAAGTCAGCGATGAATATATTGGAGAGTTAGAAGCCAAGGCAAGAAGGTTAGAAGTGGTAGACGGTGAGTTGGCGAATATGCAGAAGGAACTTGATTTGTCAACCAGTTTGGTAAAGTCACATGAATCTAAGATCAGGTACTTGGAGAATGAGTTAGAAAAGGGAAAGTCGTCAGAACCTTCGGTTATTCAAGATTACGGCGATTTCCTATTGACGATGTCAAGAAACGAGCTTCAAACATTAAAGGAGAAACTAAAGGTTACCGAAGAAAAGTACCACTCCAAGTTGCAGAAATTACAAGAGGAGAAGCAGATCATGGAAACGGACTTTATGAAGATCAAAAGCAAGAACACTGAATTGAATTTTAGTTTGGAAAATTCGAAAGAGGAATTAGTGCAAATGACTAGGAATTGCAAAAGGTTCGCTAAAAAAGTATTCGAAAGTATGCAAGCCAGGAAAAAGATGGATTCCCCTGAATGGATCCAGTTTCTTGAAAATGAAAGCATTTATTTCAAGCGGAAATTCATGGAGGAGTTTACCCGAAAAAGGGACTACAAGTTCCTATATGGTTACACAATACAATGTATCCAGTCAAGCAATCTTCCGAGTCTCAATGAGAAAAACGCCAATTTGGTCGGGCTAGGACTCTACCCAGAATATGTCAACCTGAAACATGAAAAACGACCAAAATTAACGTTTGCAGGATTGGCAAAGTTTGTGCTCGCCAGTGTTAGGATCAGGAAAAGAACGCAGGATCATCTTTTAACATTAAGAGACTTACGACGACTTAGAAGTGAAATAGATGTAGCTAGGATTAGTTTTTCTTAAATAATATAAACAATTATCACATAATTCTTCCAATAGGAGTCTGAAACTTGTCTGCAGACACCTGTCTAACTCTACCAGGACGAGGGGTTTGGAATTGGGATGGAGCTGGTGGCTGCTGTTGGTTCGTGATCGAGCTCGACCGCATGTTGAAAAAAGTGTTGTTAGAATTTCCTGCGTAGTCCGACGTCGAATTGAGGGATACATCACTGTGATGTAGTGCGGTGGTTGGAGATTGTAGAATCAGGTAGGTTTGTTTGTTATAGCCATTGTTTAGAAAATCTGCCAAATCTGGATCCCCAGCCACGGGAGGTACCAACGTCTTGTCAACCAAGGTGTTTTCCAGATGAAAACTCTCTAAGTTTAGGTCCATCCACCTTTTCTGCTTTATTGATCTTCTATTCTTATACATCTTGGAACCAAACTGCTGGGAAGGAAACGAGATCATTCCATCTTCTTCTTCGTCTTCGGCGAATAGTTGTGGATACATGTTCATAGAGGTTTCAATGAGGTTTGTTGTGTCTATATCGTCAAAAGGAATTGGTTCATCTTTCCATCTTTCCATGTACAACACCTTGTTTGGGTCGTCCATATGGGCGTAGCAAAATATCCCGTCTCTTGTCATTGGGGTAGGGGCGTGGCTGTTGGTAGTTGGTTGTTGGTTGTTGGTTTGGTTTTTTTTTTTGTGACAACAAAAAAATCTTACTAACATTTGTAACCGTTGCGCAGAGCAATGCAAAATTATACTGGAAACGAATAGGTGATAAAAACTATAAAACAAGCTAAGTTATAAACTTTCGTGTTTCCTACACACTAACTTCTACCTCACAGCAAGATTCAAACAACGACGGCTTCTTTTGTAGCTTTTCTTTATTGTAATCACTAGTCTTGACCAATTTGAACGCTCCAGTACCTATCAGCATGGTCTGTCCCAAGATGATACACTCAGAGACCCCTTCAATCTTATCATTCTTCATATAGAACGCAGCATCAAACAAATGGTCGGTGGTTTTTTCGAAAGATGCCAACTGCAAAACAGAATCTCTCATTTTTGACAAACCAAATCTCGTAATACCCAAGACCTCTCCTTTGTACGTCATCACATCCCCCAACAATTGAATATGACGAGGATCCACACTCATACCGTGGTTACTCATCGTGTAATCAATTTCTTTAATAATCGAACTTCTGGCAGCTTCAATGCCCAAGACTTCGTTCACTTCCAAGACATGATTGGTGGTGGTTTTGGTGCCGATGATACCTTCAGTGTTCATGACTTCTTTCAATCCATAACCTTCAACCAACAATTCCTTTTTCCCATCATCCTTGATGTTGATAACGGCACGGAAAATGTTTGGCAAACCTTTGATACAAATACCTGGCAATGCTCTTTTCAAATTTTGCATTCTGAAAAACAAGGTGTTTCTGTTGTCGGAATCACTCTTGAGTGCCTCAACCTTGGATTGGCGGATGCTACACAACACGTTTATTCTATCTTTTCCTTGTATGGATACATCACTTTGTGCAATCTTTAATTTGGGGGCACTGGCAATGGCTGCGGCAATATTATCCAAATTTAACTCCAATTGTAACTTGTCAATGGTATCCATATCTATCTTGATGGATAAATAACAAAGGTTTTCCTTGTACACATCTTCAATGAAAAAAGCCACGTCTTCCAAAAGCGTCTTTTCGATTCTTCCCTTTGCCACACGAGCCGCGATTTCCTGATGATCATTAACCAAGGGGGTTTTGATTATCGGCGTTGAAATTACTTTCGAGGCATTGATAATCTCTTTTATACGAGGAACCCCCAAGGTGACATTCATGGAAGCCACACCAGCAAAATGGAAAGTTTTCAATGTCATTTGCGTACCCGGTTCACCAATGGATTGTGCACCAATAGCACCAACAGCCGTACCTGGTTCAACTTTTGCACGGGAGTATTTGTAAAGACACTGTTCGAGGAATTTTTCAATATTCTTCTTTGAAATTTTCAGTAATTGGTTGATACAGTTGAGCGCGGTTGCGTTCTCATCAACATGGATGTCGTCTTCTTTCGGAGGTCTAGAGAGTGCCGGTAATCCTCGCTCCTCCCTAATTCTGGCCAATCTGTCTGTTTTCTTCATGATGAATTCACGAATGGAGTTGTAAAATTCAGTTTCCGCGTTGGTGGTGTTGTCAGCTTCAAGTGAAGACAAGATCGAGTTGACCAACGCTTCAATTTCATATGGCAATAACCCTTTCTCATTCACGTTGTGTGTCAAATTCAACGCGTGATCCCACTGTCTGTTGAAATTGACAGGTTTAGCGTCACCTTCCATGTCATATGGATCCAAACCATCCCCACCATACGTGAATTGGACAATACCGTTGGATGAGTTACGTACAGTGTTGTCGTATTGAGTGGATAAATCTTCTAACGATTTCATTAATCTTCTCGACATGTAACCAGTTTCGGCAGTCTTGACCGCAGTATCCACCAAACCTTCTCTACCGGAAATGGCATGGAAAAGAAACTCTGGAGGGGTTAACCCACTGTAGAACGAATTTCGAACAAACCCTTTGGATTGTGGGGTTTTGGAGTTTTTGGTGAAATGAGGTAACGACCTATCTTGGAACCCGTCGGGCACACGGTGACCGGAAATAATTTGCTGACCAACAACTGCCACCATTTGTGACACATTTAAGGTGGATCCTTTTGAACCACACGTTGACATAATCAACGGTGCGTTTAAAGGGTCGAGGTCATTGAGACAAATGTCTCCGACCTCTTCTCTAACTTTCGATAAGAATCCACCAATTTTCGCTTCCAAAGTTTGTTCTTCATTACAACCTGGTTGTGTTTCCAATTTGCCACGGTTATACAAGTCAATCAATTGGTCACATTTCAAATAAGCTTGTTCAACCATGAACTCTTTCTTTTGTTTCAATTCATCAGCTGGAGTTACATCATTAATGCCAATTGAAAAGCCGCGCTGGCCAAGGAAGCGGCTGCATAACTTGGCCATTCGGTTCATTGCCGCAGCTGCTTCCGCGGGACCAAAGTCTCGGAGAATGGTATAAAAAACAGAGGTTTTCTTTCCGTCCCCAAGGGCCGCCTTCTCCATGGTCCCACTCAAGATTTGCGAACCTCTAATGACAACAAACCCATCATTCGGCGACATTTCACTTGGAAGTCCCAGTACTGGTGGTACGAACGTCTTATTCTTGCAAGTCAAATTGATGTTAACTGGGCAATCCTTATTCGGTCTAATGAGACAGGAAAATACTTGTTTTCCCGTCCAAAGGCAAACTGGTTTGAAGATCGCCGGCGGTGGAATGTCAAAGTGGGTGTTAGCGTCTGACATCATACTCAACAATTGCACCAAGTTTGCCCGGTCAAAGAATGAGTCTTTGTGGGAGATCAAATAGGAACCAGTGATGAAATCTTGTGTAGCGGCAATGATGGGCTCTCCTGATTTTGGTGTCAACAAGTTGTTTTTGACCCCCATTAAGTTGATGGCTTCTGCCCTGGATTCTTCCGTTTGCGGTACGTGGAGGTTCATTTCGTCCCCATCGAAATCTGCGTTGTAAGGAGTACACACACATTCATTCAACCGGAAAGTTCTCCAGGGACGAATCTTTGCATAATGGGACAAGATTGACAAACGGTGCAACGACGGCTGTCTATTGAACAAAACAACATCACCATCTTCGATATGACGTTCGACGACATCACCAATTTGCAAGTTTTTAGCCAATTTTGCACGGTCACCAAATCTCAAGTTTCTCTTACCAGGTTCGTTTTGTTTTGCAACGTAGTTGGCACCTGGGTGAACGTCTGGTCCATTGTAAACCAATCTTTGTAACTTCTTTCTGTTGTATCTGGTACATTTCTCCGGATAAGTCAATACTTTGGCCACTCTATCAGGAACAGCAACTTCGTCAATTTTCAAATTTGGATCTGGGGAGATGACTGTTCTACCAGAAAAATCCACTCTCTTACCGGACAAGTTTCCTCTGAAACGACCTTGTTTCCCTTTCAATCTCTGGCAAAATGCACGAATAGGTTTTGTCGCTTTACTGCCGACACCACCCACCAGTAACGCAGGGTTCGCTGAATCGGTATTAATGTACATACCAATGGTTAAACTCAAGTAGTCCCATGCTTCGACAAGGGCGTTGATGGAAATCCCCTTGCTGAGACCGGACTTAATAAGCGAGGAAGTCCAAACAATTTCAGTCAACTTGACCGTCAAGTCATCTTCATTGGACTGGGCGTCCATCAAGACTGATGGTCTGATGCACACAGGGGGTGCTGGTAAGAATCTCCAGATGTACATTTCTGGACGACCTCCCTTCTCCGGTTGAAGCCCAAAAAATTCACAGTCTTCGTTTTTGATAAGCTTGAACAAATTCAAAGTTTTCAAAGGGTTCAAGTCGTCATGGATTCTTTTGGCAAACTTTGTCAATTCCGGGTTTCTGTTGAACACTTGATCTAACTCTTCATCCCAGACAGTCTTCTCCGGGGTTTCTTTCTTGCCGATCCATCTGAATGTGTCGTGGACGATTTTCAATGCTGCAGGTCCAGCACCACTGGCAGCCTTTTTGACCACCCCGTTGATGTAGTTACAGTGAAGACACCTTCTTTGCTTCTTACACTGCTCGATGATCTGCTTCAAAATCTTCATACGACGTAAGTTGTCGATGTTTGGTCGTCTTAACTCGTTGAGGAAACGTCTCTTTGTAGGTTCGTCAAGTAACACGGCAGCACAGTTTTTGCAAATACATTGTAGGACCGCGATGATGTTTTTGAAATAACCGACGTGAAACACAGGTAATGCCAATCTGATGTGACCAAAATGACCATGACAGGATGCTAAGTTACCATGGCAGGTGGAACATTCTTGTGCATTGGAGGATATACCCATTCTTGTGTCCAAAGCTCCATGTTCTTTGGGGATTCTTCCCTTTTCTAGATCATACAAATCACGAGTTTGAATCTCGACTTCCGATTGGGAAATGATGTCGTTGGCGGATAATGCCCCGAACTCCAAACCTTTGATGCATTTGGGGGCTATATCAACGACGACTTCTTTCATGGTTGGTGATGAGATATGAACGGTGAAAGAGATAAAAAAAAAAAAAAAAAAAACTTGAAAGGTAAAGACGTGTAGCCACCAATTCCAAGGATACTCATCGCTCACGCTGCAGTATATTTAGTATCCTTTAGTATCATTCTTTCTTCTATAGTTCCTACGCTTATCAAGCCAATATACGATTTCAAACCCAGGTCTAGTACCCATCTAGGGCTCTCTAACTCACAAAACTCGTCAGGAAACGCAGTTAGAAAGGAGAAATAACGACTGGTATATAATGGAAAACAACCTAAATGTAGTAGAAGCGTAAGTTGTTGGGCATCGTCACAACATTCAAGATCACCTCTTAACATATGTGAAAGCGTAGTTGTATTCGTATTTGGTCTTATTGAAACGAGGATCTTCAAGTACCAGAATAAACAGTTGACATAACAGTTTGACCAAAAATTTCTATAGTTGCTAATTAATCCTTATGGCATTTCAAAATTTGATGTAAAGCATCATCAGTAGAATCGGTCTCGGCTTGTTTAATGCAAGTCAGTCTGTGATTATTCAACAAGTCATTGTCTTCCTAATATTGTACAAATCATGTAGTCTAAGATGGGCCAAATATCTTTAATTTCCTTCAAACTCTTCCTTTTTTCTGATCTAAATCTTCAATATATCCATATTCGTCAATAAAACATTCTTGGAATTCAAAGACATAGGTAACTGTTATTCCCATGGATTAGCAGGTGACAGATTGAACAGTTGCATACCTTTTCATAAATTATCTTACCGATTGTGAAATATCCTATTAATATCTCCTTAAATGTTAGCTAGAAGATAGAGTTAGTAGAAGAATATCGATATAAGACATTCCTCTCACTCCATACTAAGCTACTCGCGAATTTCGGGGTCAGGTTGCTAACAAAAAAGCGCTCCAGTTTTTTTTTTTTTTTTTTTTTTCTTACGTACATTGTCAAGTAGCAGCGAAATGAAGGCTAATTCCTTCCTTCAAAAGCGACATAACTATATATCTCTATACAATTATGGTTACTAAAACAAAGCGTACGTAGGCCAAGAGCCAACATTAGCTTTGGAAGTAACGATTTAACATGAACACTCATGAGTGCCAAACTCTCCCATTTGTGGCTAATACAACGGAGCGGCAAGAAAGATCGTGGATACGTGGGAGGTTATAAGATTAGCACACCATACCAGTGGCCTGTGGGTTGGTCCCGTACCGATTTCAACACGAAGACTTGCACAAACCTGACTTTAAAACCGAC
>JAJLZW010000114.1:0-39341 GCA_030572435.1 Candida labiduridarum | reverse complement strand
GGTAGTATATCCTCTATTATATCAAATCCATCATGCCTAGTAGCCAAGAACAACAAAGTACCCAAAATGTCATTATCTTCACCAAACAGTTTGATAATCGCTTCATAATCCAGCCTTTTAAACTTGGGATAATTCAAATTCTCATCATTGTTCACAAACGCAATTAAATCTTCACGATCTTTGAAAAACGATAAATAAATCATACGCAATTTCTCCACTCTCTTAACCGGTAGATTTGAATTATTAAGATCGGTAATTATTTTTGCACACATTTCATTGTATATCAGTCTTTTATTATTCCGACGATTGATCGAGGTAATTGCACCTTGACGATTGTCCTGAAACATACACCCTTCAATAATATTTTGATTCGCATACTTGTTCTTCCTAAGAAGGAATTTGGTGATGAATGCCTCCAAATCTTCAGATTTCATAAATTGTGGAGCTGGCGAGGGTAAGTCGAGATATCGCTTGTACAACTCGTCATGTTCCACTGTTAGATATTTTCTAGAATTATTAACCAAATCAAAATATTTCACTTCTGAATCAAAGACCTTCAGTTTATGGCTGATATTGATAGGGTATAGTGTTCGGATAAAATCTCGATACTGTTTCGTATACGTAACTTTATTATTTTGCATTAGTTTTCGTCTTAATTCCAGAGCTGGGTCAGTTACCTCTGAGGTTCTTTTCTTTAAATTGTCCCAGATTTCTTGTTGTAGTTGATATTGGTCGGATATGTTTGGACTTATATTGAATTTTTCAACCAAGATGGATTGATATTTGTCTATGAGTGAGTCGATACATTTTAATAGTGCACCAGAATTTCGGGACTGTTCGTTTTTCACTCGTAGAATAAAACGGTTTATCGAGGTCTCAAGTTGGCTCCTATTTGGAATGACACTAAATCGTCGTGGTATACTCATATGCTAATTCTGGTCTTCTCATCAAGAAAGAGAATCTGATATTGCAACAAAATATTTTTCATATATATTTTTTTTCCTTGCCAAATCTCATTCACTGTGTACACTAGTGCTAGTAAGAAAACCAAAAATAAAAAAAAAATTTTTTTTTCACGAACCAGAAATCACCTAGTACTTAACCAGAGCACCAAGACCAATCTTCAGAGATGAAAATTCAAACAGAAGCTACCAACGTGTTGCAACGTGCCTCAGCAAACTTGAGATCTGGTTTGTTAAGAGAAAAACCAGCTTGGTTTGACGTTATTGCCAGACACCCACCAACCCACAACTTGATCAAAGAGGTTCGCCAGACACCGAAAGATGTTTATAAATATCCAGTCGCAATTAAGTTAGATAGTACTGGTCAAACTTATAAAACCCGTGAATCCAAAAGAGACCAAAAACAGAAAAACGACGAGATCCATACAATTCCAAAATTGAGATTTGAAGAAGACTCCTTGCGTAAATTCTTCTACCAACAACATCCTTGGGAATTAGCCCGTCCTAAAAACTTGATTGAAAATACAGGTGATGATAACAAGAAATGTGACTGGAGTCGTATGTTACAATTGCACAAACCATTGGATGGGGAATCCGTGGTTCAACGTACGTTATGGTTGCGTAAGAGTAATCCTGGCTGGACGCTATTCCAAGCCTATGATACCGCAAGATTTGAATTTTATAAATTGAGAATGAGCGAAGAAATGGAAAGTCACGTCGCCAGAGAAGAAAGCACAATGTACGGAGCAATCTATGGCAGTACCAATATTGATTGGAACATTTCCAAAGAACAAGAATATATCGATGTTTGGAGTAAACTTGCCGAAGAGAAGACTAGAGTTTTGGAAGCTAATATGAGCAGATCGAGTGCTCCGGTTGGTTCTATGGTTGAAGAGGAAAGATCGAGAACCTCCATTTTCGATCAGTTATTACTGGAGAAAGAGTCGAAAGAAGACCAGTAATCAATTACTTTTCTTCTCTCTAGAACGCTATCGCATGAAATATTCATACTGTAAATAGAACAATAATACAATTTAATTTGGTTTATTTGTTTGCCTGTAAACAAAAGGTTTCGAATATGTATATAAATAAAGCATTTATTTAGATCCTTATAACAGTATTTTAATTTTGATATATTGAATGACGTCTAGCCTGTCCCACATACTCTCTCTTTCATTGTCTCTCTTTCTCTAATGGTGATCATCATGGTGGTCTTCTTTTTTCAAGACTAACTGTTCATACCCACAGTACAATGCAAAGGCAACAGTAGCTATACCAAAACCTGGGAAAGCATTTTTAAATCTATTGAATCTGGTAAATTGTCCTTCGTATCTCCAAGCATCTCTTTTGGCCCATGGATTACGAGCCATTCTTATTATTGACTTATGCATCGTTCTGGTTAATTGGTCAGTACACTGATGGTTGTAAAGAGTATGACTACAGATTTTTATTTTTTTTTTTCTTTGGTTTCGTTCTCCCAGTCTCATTGGAACTAATTTTTGTTTTTCTGATTGGGCAAAAGATTGTTTCGACTGGGTTTGCTGCAAATGAATTTACGCCGAAATGAAGATTTAAAGAATACAATACAATCCAATCTACAAAACAGACCCTATTACAACAGCCAAAGGCAAAGTCAATAATAATGTTATATATAAACTAATTGTAAAAAAAAAAACTAAATAAAAAATAGTAGTGGAAAAGATAAAACAAACAAAAACCATCAAGTTGAACAAAAAAAAAGAACGAACGAGTAAACCCCAAGTAAAACGAAACAACTTTGAAATCAAAAACTTATAAACAAACCACCATTCCAATAAAAATCAAAAACTATTTACCAAATAAACAAAAATCAAATATTAAAAAAAAAAAATCAATCAAAGTTCAATCAATTAAGACAATTCATCATCCAGATGGACTGAACATAAACAAAAAAAAATGTATGGAACATCCAACGATATATTAAATATCAACAAAAACGCTCTCCCGCCCTCTCTCTTTCTCTCTTTCTCTCCTCTCGATTATAACGATTTCTTCTTCTCTCTTCTACCGTGGTTGCTTGGGTTGCCATACACAATAGTGGGATTCCCATTTGCATCAAGTTTAGTATGAGTTTTCAAATGTTGTGCCAAATTATCGGATCTACTAAACTTCTTCTCACAATACTTACATGGGAAAGGACGATCGTTTGAATGAACCGAACGTTGATGTCTCTTCAAGTGTTCAGAACGCTTGAACTGTTTATCACATTCATTACATGGGAATGCACCTTGCGCATTTGGTGTGACAGTCACAGCCTGAGACGACTTCTTTCTTTCCAGTTTGGTGGTGGATGGTTTCTTTGGAGCGTCTTCCTTCGCCACGTTGGATGCTGTAGGAGAAATAGATGGTGAATCTGGCAAAGGAATTGTGCCATCCATGGAAGCAATATTCACAGAACTCTTTCTTCTCTTTTTCTTTTGCTCGGATCCATTGTTGGTATTAATGCTGTTGTCGTCAATGGTTGCCATTGGAGTG
Source organism: Candida labiduridarum (assembly GCA_030572435.1). NCBI lineage: Eukaryota > Fungi > Ascomycota > Pichiomycetes > Serinales > Debaryomycetaceae > Candida > Candida labiduridarum. The sequence continues at coordinate 35,865 of JAJLZW010000114.1, read as the reverse complement.
GCACCAATGGCAATGCCGTCATTCTCTTCGTTAATATTCTCAAAATGGCCAGAAGACAATGCGATAGGCGAATTATGTACTGAATGAGGTAATCCATTGGTAACTATAGCACCGCCATTACTTAACAATTGAACCGAATTTCTTCGACTTGGTCCTCGGCTAGAATGCATAACTCCACTGGAATAGGAATGAGTTCTACTCTTGTTGTTCTTGAGTATGCCACTTGGATTAACAAACAAACGCTGAGCTTCTTCATCCAATCTTTCCGGAGCATTATTGCTAAACCAGGAAGTTATTGCGTTCGAGAAATCGTCATTAACTTTGAAATCAAACTGAGGAGATGAACTGCTGCGCATGTGCTTGACACGTTGAGTAGATTGTGGAGAAATTCCTGGTTGTTTCTGTAGAAGATTCGGATCAACTTGTTGCGTCACCGGTTGCTGCTGCTGTTGTTGTTCTTGGAGTAATTGTGGAGGTTGCTGTAGTTGAAGTTCTTGTTGTTGCTGTTGCGAGAGTCCTTGCCCTTGCATTTGTACCTGTGTTTGTGAGGCACCAACAATATGTACATTTCCAACACCTTTACCGCTGGAAAACAAAGTTGACAAACTTGGGGAACTGGCCGAGGTTCCCAATTTGTTGTTGAACAACTGACGGGGATTGATTGTTCCTTCTTCAATAATTGTCTCCGCTTCGGCATTATTTTCTGTTGCGGCAGCTGCTGCGACTGCAGCGGCGATGGTACTCGCATCCACATTAACATTGTTTGCTAAACCAGGTTGAAAACTTTGGTTCAATGGCCCTTGTGGAATTGGTTGTTGTTGAGACTGTGGTAGCACTGGCTGTAGTTGCTGCTGTTGTTGCTGTTGAATACCAGAAGTTGGAGAAAAATTGTCGAAATTTGGTTGTTGCAAACCGTTAAATTGATTTTGTTGTAATTGATTATTAACCGGCTTAGCAGTAGTCGGGGTCCTCAAAGTCAACAATGTCAACTGGTCAATTGGAACTGAAGTTGAGTTATTCCTTCCGTGGTGGGTGAACTGAGGCTGTGGTGTAGCAGGTATTTTTGGTGTGGTAGAATTTACCACCACGTTTTGGTTGTTTGCGGAACCCGAAGAAAAAGACAGCGACGAGGAAGACGATGCGGTGTTTTGGCCAGTAAAGTAAGTATTCAATGAGTTTGATGACATATTGCTAACTAGTTCACTTTCAAAAGAACGAAGTGTACTGGCACTGTCAATGTATCCGTGCGACTGTTGGTTTTGGGGTTGTTGCAACTGGTGTTGCTGGATCACGGCATTTTCTCCAGGTATCGGGGTATCAAACTGAGAGGTGTTGAAGAATATTTCGTCATTTAATTGGAATGAATCGATGGAGAGGATGTCCATGGGGTCTGAATTGTTGGCTGTGGCGGTGTAGCTATTGCCGTTTGAGCCAGAATTTGGTGGGTTTCCATTCAACATTTGGTTGTTGAAAAATGAATTGGTGGTGTTCTCGAACAATGGTGGGAAATCCAGTGACATTCTTTCTTCTCTTTCCAACGAACTGGGAATCTCTTGAGGGTATATGGGATATGAATAAGTTTAGATAGTAATAAAGATAATAAAAAAAATAATACTATTGAATCAAACTCGATAAAAAAAACTTGTGACTAAACGTGCGTGGGGCCACTGCAGCGTATGAACAGTACTGGTTGTAGTTTTAGTTGGGATTGGAGGGGAACGAATTGGAAGTAGATTGAATTGAATTGAATTGAAGATACAATCTAGAAATTGTCAAACAAATGAAAGCAATTTGAACAAGTGAGATTATACAAAAAAATGGGACTTATCAAGAAAGAAAGGAAAAAGAAAAGTACAATATAATCTTTATGTGAATTAGTGAAATAAAAAAAAAGATATTCTTGAAATGGTTGGAAATTTGAATTTTTTTTTTTTTTTTTGCTTTCGTTCTTTCTTTTATTTTCTTTTCAGTATCAAATTGTAAATTGTGTTTTATTTATACAGTATAAGTAAAAGTGGAAGTGTAAAAAGTAAAATGTAAGTGTAAATGTAAATGTAAATGTGCTGTATTATATTGTATTATTTTATATAACAATATGCACATATACCGGAAGCTTTTTTTTTTTTTTTACTTAATTGCTTCTACTATTTTTCTTTTTCTTTTGATTTTTCTTTTTGTCCCGCCTTTTCTTCTAAATGTTTATCGCCAGAGGGTAAATTGGAATGTTTATCAATGCCTATGTTTTGTAATTACATCTTCTGTTACCACAGCAACTACAGTGGGTAAAGCCTGGTGGAACATTGGTAAGTGTAATGCAAGAGGCAAAATGCTGTTCATAATAATTACTACCCCAAATTGTTGAGAATATTTTAATTTGTAGTTGGTGGGTGCGTGCGTGCTTTGTGCCATGTCCTTTGTGCGAGAGGTGTGGTGTGGTTAGCTGGGTCGTCTTTTCTTAGTGGGTAGTGTACAGGCACACGCAAAATAGGTGCATGCAATTATGCACGACGGATTAATTGGTGGGATTTTAAAAATTTAATTTTTTTTTTTATCTCCCAAGAAAAAGAAACTGAAAAATATGCTGAAAGAAAGTTTGTTGCATTTCTGCACGACCTATTCAACTCCCCATTGTTCTGTTCGCCATCAGATTAACTCGAATCAACTTCTACTGTTTGGCCAGCCTTGTCCAGATGCTATGTCCGTTGTGAGGTAGATGCAAATGCGATCCATTGCCCGTTTAAATTATAGAACAAATTGATGCAAGAGGCTCATGGATGGAACGAAGACAAAAGAACCAGGGGACGGAAGTTTTACAATTCTTCTTCGTTGGTGTCTACAAAGTTCGAACCAAATGTAACACGAAATTCACTATATGCTTGAGCCCTCGTTAAAATATAGTTCAGCAAAAGTACGAATCTTCCAGCTTTCATGTGGCGTGTCGGTTGTAGTTGTCTTTGGTTATAGGTCAACCAGTAACTCTTCCTCTGTCACTCTCGCTCTCGCTATCGCTTTCTCGTTATCGTTTTGTCTTCTGGTGTGCACTCTCTTGATATGCTTTATTAATAAGCCACACTATATTTAGCTATTTATCGATCGTACATTCCGATACTACTGGTGCGTGCACATATGGTCAAGAATATTATGTAGAAATGTTTAAACACAAAATTCGAAACTTCATACTTTATTTTTATTTTTATGGAGAAGTTAGAAAATAGAACTTTTTTTGCGCAGTTCTAGGTTTGCTTTCAAACTCATTTTGGCTTTCTTCCCCCCATTTATATCTCTCTCCAAATTTTGCAAGTCTCGAACTTATTGCAACACTGAAATTTTTTTTTCCGTTCCTGTCCCATATCCATACAATACCACCCTATGTTGACTCAATTGCCTGATTCTTGCTTCGAGGTACATGACACACTGTTTTTATACCTTTCAACCGAGAACAATAAACTTTCTAATTCCCGGTACACTAACAGAAAACCCACTAAAGTCAGCTTCTCTCGAACAATCACTCAAGCTTTAGATTTTGTGTCACGAAACAATCGGCATATCTGGCACTTGCAAAACTGAAAACTGAAAACTGAAAAAAAAAATCACCCAATTGCTTGCATTTCTTCCAACCTTGTCCGAATGATGGCAAAATAAAATAAAATAATAATTATGAATTCAAATGAAAAACAAAAACAACAGAAAACGAAAAACAGTAAACCACTGTCACATTCAAGAAATACTTCCTATATATTATTTGCGTCGGGAGTTCAATTCCTAGCCTTGGGTTTATTCACACACATAATATTACAGTTTTGAAAGAAAAAGCAAGACCCTGGTAATCACCAGAACTTGACACGTCAATTTGATTTAGGAGGTCAAGAAGTTAAGTCCGTTTATAATAAGAAAGCCGAATTGCAAATGATCAGAGGCAACCGATTTGTATTTGATATTTTCTTTTCTTTTTCTTGTACATAGATATTCTCGGTATTTCATAATTTACTTGATTCGGGGGGGTTGATTGGCCGCCTGGCCGATTGGGTGTTGAAATCATGGAACTTGCATAGAAAATTCCATGATTATGTCCTTATGGTTGTGAGTTTCGAAGGGCACAAAACAGTTCTACCTATTTTTGTTTGTTTCTTTTTTTTCTTTTTACACAGCTTGACTTTGCTAAGCTATTGGTGTAATATTAATCAGATTTCATTTCATTCTAAGCAGCTTGATGATGAATTCCTGGTGGTGGTTACACATAATGTGGGAGTGTTTTTTTTGTGCCGCTAGTAGTGAAATAAAACGTACAAGCACCATGTCCGATGAAATGAACTCTGCATGATGAAGGTAAAAAAAGATAAATAATCAAGCTGTGTGAGTATAGGTGTGTCTTGGACGATTGCAAATTTTCCCACCAAAGTGTTTGTTAATGGGTTAGCTGAAAGTTTAACTTAAAAGCTTAAATGAGCATTCCCTGTTTAAAGCAAACGTATAATCGAGTCGATAGAGTCGCTGTGGAGGGAATTCCAATGGTACAAAATATTTATACCAATGGTACGAGATCGTTTGGTATCAGAATTTAGCGATATTCTGAGGTGATTTTTCCCAGAGTCATTGGATTATCGTTCCAATATGCCTCTGGCACCTCATCACAACTAACACTTAAGTTGAACACACATATCGAAGATGTACGTTCATGTATTACGTACTAAACTCATCATGCATAATAAAGAGTTGAATTATCTCTAGGATTGTTAAGAGCGTTTATTCAGAAAATAGGAGTTTGCAAAATGAAGGAGCCTAAAACTCTACTAACCATTATTACTCTATTTTTATTTTTAGTTAAAGATATGAAAATGAAAGTAGGTTCTATATTTTATTTTTTTGCAACTTTAACCTCAAGTTTTGCCATATTGTTAGTATTAATTTTACGTTTTATTGCAAATTTTCAGGGGAAGTTTGATTTGGAATCTATTAATACAAAATGCATTCAGACTCATGAACGTCTATTGAAACACGTCCCAATATGTTGTACGAGTAAGGTGGACAGATTTCATAAATTGATAAACATTTTTGACGAAATTGAACAAAAAAGAGTTCAAAAAAAGATACGGAAAATGCTTCTCTACGAATAGCGTGGCCCTCATTAAGCTCTTTTAGTTTTAGTTTCAGTTTCAGTTTTAAACCCAATCACCCTTTCTGACCCAATCAAAACCTCTCTTTGTTCAGTTTTCTAACCCTCCCACCAAGGTGGATAAGCAATTATTGATCTTCAAACACGAATGTTAAATCCGCACCAACACCCAGAAGAACAAATCAGAAATGCCATGCCCCTTTTCAGAAATACGGTTATCAAAAAAGAAGACCAAATAACATCAATCTTAACTAAATCAAAAAAAAACGTGGGCATAGATAGTGTTATCTCCCCCCCTCCACACGCATGTAGATTTTTTTTTGTCTGGGCACCTGGGCTTGAACTGGAGGATGGGATGGGGGAAGTGTGTGTGCCTGCCTTTGTGTGGTTAGTGTGAATATATTAACAGAGTATTCTTTTTTATGCACGCGGATAAAGAAAGTCCGAGATTAATAGAATGTGCTTTGCTGTAATCATATTTGTATTATGTGATTAGCTAGATAAGAGAAAACCCGCAAATAATAAAGCTTCATGGTACGATTTGTCTTATCACTGTCAAATAATGATCTATATACGATCTCTAGGATTACTAGTATCGCTACCCGTTCATAATTTCCCACCGTTTCTCTCTGACCCATCTTGCCTTAAAAAGAAACTCTAATGAAAAAGTTTGGAGGGCAATTTTTTTTTTTCGGAATTCTGCTTTGCTTTTTTTTTAAAGTTATAGGAATAATTCTGATCATCTACTTTCCAATTCGTTCTAAAATCTTATCCACGCTTATTACCGAATCCTTTTATTTTTCGTCGAATTAATTACAAGTACTGTCATTAGATCAAGGATCAACAACTATTACTTCATTTCATCAGTTTAGAAATTTTCCTTGTTCGTTATCCTGTTATTATTTTAGAATCGTGGTTAATTTTTTTTTTGCTTACCGAGTGATAATTAACAACCATTTGACAGATTACAACATTTGCTTCCATCCATGTCATCGTCAATGACAAACCCATCAAACAATACCACACTGTCACCCACAAGTTCAATAATTCAACAGGGCCAACCTACCCATGAATCAATTCGTAGTTTGATAGCAGCAAATTTCAAAACTCCAGTCCCTCCGACACCTCATCGTCAACCACCACCACAACAGCAAGACCATGAGAACGAGCACCAACAACCGCAGCAAGCGTCCAACCACTCATCATCATCCTCTACATCGTCAATACCTGATCGTCCCACACGCCATCGCGTCAAGTCAAATTCCATCAGCGTTGGCGTTTTGAGCCGGGCTAGGGCTACACATAAAAGGGTTTCTTTTTCAAATCTTGCTTCAGGAAACACCTCGCAAGTCTTTTTATCGTCTAGTGCATCTGACAATTCAGAGAATGAAATCTACAGTGATGATGAGTATGAAGTGGAAGAAGACGAGAGTGCAACATCAATGGTGCAACAAGATTCAAGTGAGGTGTTTTTACGAGAACCGAATTTTAGAGGCGTCAAAAACCAACGAGCACCCCAGCCACCATCACAACATGAACAAACGCTATCTTCTCCTCAACCACAACCACAATCACAACCCCATCCTCATCCCCATTCCCATCTTCAACAAATAGATCACCTTGACCGCTCACATACCCCGATATTGCGTAAGAGCAATGTCAAATTCACTGCTGGAAGCGTGACTCCGTCACCCAACACGCTATCACCAACGAGCTCTAGCGTGTCATTGAAAATGAAAAAGAAAAAGAAAAAACCATCTGGAATGCGTTATAAGTATAATCAATATGGCGGCGAAAAATTGGCATTATCCAAGTCGTTGGATTCCCAATTATTAGAGCCATGCGATTCAAATAGTTCTACAAGCTCGTATTTACCAGAATTCAACAAACGTCCTCCTACTGATACACCTATAGTGTCTACGATCGGGTCACCAATGACAAGAGAGCAATCTGAAGATGAAGACGAAGACTATGATTACGAATTTCAAAGAAACATCAACCCTATCGAAGAAGAAGAATGCGACTCAAGCAACAAGGAAGACCAGCCAACACCTAACCTAAGCAAAACGAAAAACATCTCACATTTGAACTTGTCGGAAATGGGCAAGAACGAAGCAGGTGGGGAAACTCCAGTTAGCAAGCATACGTCATCGGCCCCTGAACCGTCACCTCCGCTGTCTAGAAAGGAAGCTGCGCTGTATGCAGCAAGAAAAATTATGGGGGACAATAACCAATATTTAACTCCGGGCTCCGGGGTAACGGGCCCACTGCATTCCGTTCCGTCAAGGTCACCTCCACATGTTATCGTCAATGATAATGATCGATCTAGCCTGGTGAGTCCTATGAGTTCAGTACTCACTATTTCTTCAGAAGATGGCGATAAATCAAAAGGACTAGTCATGGCCAAGAATATAAAAGATCGTTTGTTGAAAGATGTTCCCGATTATATGAAAGAAGAGTTTGAGAAAACTCCGTCTGTGGAGAAATTAAAGAATCTATTGATGACGAAACCCCCACCATCGGCAAGAAAAGCATACACATTAAACATTCCAGGTCAAACGTCTTCCAAAACATCCCCAGATGGTAAGATTGCATCGGTGGACGTGGGTTCCAAATTGGTTGTTGTTATGGTTGGATTACCGGCAAGGGGTAAATCGTACATCACCAACAAGTTAACTAGATACTTGAATTGGTTACAACATGATTGCCGGGTTTTTAATGTTGGTAATACCAGAAGGAAAGATAAACTAAATGCTGGACCAGAAACTCAACCTTTGCCCGATAATAATACTCCAACAGAAACAAGATCACCAACGGAAGCACAATCTCCACAACAGCACGACGCGGCGTTTTTCAATCCAGATAATAAGGCAAGTACAGTGTTGCGTGAGAAATGGGCCATGGATACTTTGGACCAATTGTTGGATTATGTGATTAAAGGCACTGGGTCGGTAGGTATTTTTGATGCCACCAATTCCACCAAAGCCAGGAGAAGAAGAATATTAAAGAAGATCCAGGACCGTTCGAATGGTGAGTTGAAAGTTTTATTTTTGGAAAGTATCTGTAGCGATCCAAATATCATTGAGTCAAATATTAGATTAAAGTTGAGTGGTCCTGACTATAAAGATATGGACCCTAAAGTGGCATTAGCTGATTTTGTTGGTCGTTTACATAATTACGAAAAAGCATATGAAACTATTGATGAAGAAGAAGAGGAAGTACCTGGATTCCAGTATGTCAAAATGATTGATGTTGGGAAGAAAGTGGTGAGTTATAACATCAAAGGATTCCTTGCATCTCAAACTATCTATTTCTTGCTTAATTTCAACTTGTGTGAACGTCAAATTTGGATTACCCGTCATGGTGAAAGTACGGATAACTTGACAGGTAGAATTGGTGGAGATGCTCATTTGACCAAGAGAGGTATCAAGTTCTCGAAAGCATTAACCCAGTTTATGGAATTCCAACGTCAAGAGTTTAGAAAGCAACAATTGGAAAGATTCTCCACTAGGTTGCAGTTGAAATACAATTCCATATTCAACGAAGATGACGTTGCCACATTGGATTCCATTCCCAGCGAACCAAATTTCTGTGTTTGGACGTCAATGCTTTCCCGTGCTATAGAAACGGGACAATATTTCAATGATCAATTGTATTCTGTGAAGCAATTGAGAATGTTGAACGAATTAGGTGGTGGGAAATATGAAGGTTTAACCTACGAAGAAATCCAAAGCAAGCATCCAAGAGAGTTCGAATCAAGACTCAAGAACAAATTAAGTTACAGATACCCTGGTGTTGGTGGAGAATCGTACTTGGATGTCTTGACGAGATTGCGTCCATTGATTGCTGAAGTCGAAAGAACTACTGATCACTTGTTGCTCATATCACATCGTGTCGTTTCACGTATTTTATTGGCGTATTTTTTGAATCTTGATAAATCAGCCATTGGGGAATTGGACGTACCTTTACACACCTTGTACTGTTTGGAGCTGAAACCATATGGTACCGATTATACCATGTACGAATATGATGAGAATTTAGATTGGTTTGTTAAAGCCGAACCAGAACATCAAAAGAATGTTAAAGAAGTTGGAGTTGTATTTAGAGAACGTAAATATTCTGTTGTTCCTACTGCACCACCTTCGCTGAGATTAAGAACTTTTAGTTATTCAGTCGCTGCTAACAATGGTTTCAATAACGGCAGTGCCAACAACAGAGATATGAAGGATGAAATTAGAAGAAGGTTATCCATGGGAGTTAGTAATAGGCCAACATTACTGATTCGTGATGGTGATGATAAATCTATCACTGCTAAGAATTTACAAGATTTGAAAAACTTGCGAAAACCAGCAGGTAATAATCCAAGACGAACTCCTGATTATGCTTAGATGTGTGTGTGACTTTGATGGGGGTATTTCTGCTTTGGTTTTTACCATATATATATATTCATATATAGAGGTTGCTATTTTTAATTATATACTTGTTTACTGTGTAACATAGCTTTAGTTTGGGTTTAATATATAGAGATAAAGGAGATATTTTAGAACTTGTTTGAATGAAAATTTGGAGACCAAATGGTTGCCGAGAAATATTTGAAATTTTGTTTAAACTTTGGTTGCTAATTTTTTTTTTTAACAGTATCGAACCCTTTAACATGAGGATACCACTGCAGACAACCAGAACCTCCCGATTTCCAATAAGACATTTAAAATAAAATGAGATTAGAAATAAAGGGAAAGAACGTTAGTAATAAAACTGATTTAGCATAGCCTAGTTGTTATTGGAGTATTCGAAAAGAATACATGATGGAACGTTTTTAACTTCTAATTTTTTTTTTCAATTTTTTCAATTTTTGGCAACCAATTCACAGCCCAGGCCATAATTCTTACAACCAATTTCACCCCTAAAAATTGTAAACTTATCCCTTGATTCTTTAAATACATAAATACGTATTTATATAAAAACTATAAATACGGGTGAATTTTCCCTTTGATCAAAGGAGTTGTTAAAAAAAAAAACTTCCTATTATTCTCTTCCTTTCTGTTAACTTTCTTATTTTATTTCAACAACTAAGCAAAACTAACAGATATGATCTTCACTATTTTATTATTGACTATTTTAACAATTACCAAATCCAGCTATGTTCCACAGGATGACATTGAAGGTAAACGTGACGGTGGTTATTATAATGGGAATTGTCCAGGATCAAGTAATGGTGAATATGGTAATAATTCGTATGATGGGAAGTTTTATTTAGGTGTTAAGCAATCCTTGAATGGTAAATATTATGATATTGTTTATCAACTTGATGATGGTCAATTGTTATATGGTAATTATAAGATATATCCGGTTGAAAATTCAACCACTGCTGAATGTTCTCCAACTACAACCACCACGACTACCACTGAATACAGTACTACAACTACGACTACAAGTGTTATTTCTGGTTCTGGTGAAGAAGAATCAAGTTTGGTTGAATCTAGTGTGAGTCAAGAAGTATCGAGTGAACAGTCTTTGGTAACGGAAGAATCTTCGGTAACAGAAGAATCTTCAATATCAGAAGAGTCATCGGTAACAGTGGCACCAAGCTCCTCCGCAATTACAGTAGTTGCAAAAAGAGATGGTTCTAATGGTGACTACTACCACAAATCATCACCGTATTGGTTCACCTTACAATGTGGAGTCATTAGAGACCACCAAGACCGTATTGGTGAAATTGTCTCCAATCATCAATTCCAATTCGATAACCCAGTGCAAACCAATGCGTTATACACGGAAGGATTTTCAGTTGTTTCTGTTAAAGGTATTAAATATTTGGCATTAAATGGTAAGGTGAAGTTCTGGAATTCTGCTGTTAGTGGTAATGGTGTTTACAAGATTTATGATCAACCTATCACTGACAAGAGTGAGCCTATTAATTTAGTTGTTTTGCCATATAATTAATTGGTGTAGAAGCGGTATGGTGCGGTTGGGCTGGGCTGCGTTGGGTTGTTGATTCTAATTTGCTAATGTCTGCTATGTAACTGCAAAAGTTGATTCTTTTGTTCTTTTTTTCGGCCTTCTTCCTTTTATTAATCTTTCAGGGTATTTTTTAATTTTTCGTTAATTAGATATATATGTTTATATCTATATTTATTTACTGATATGACTACGAAATTTATATACTTTCGCTTGGGTGTCAGATATTGTTAACGTCAATAAAAGCTAATTTTCCCATAAAATTGTGGCTGCAAAAAATAGTTCCTTACTTTGATAACACCATTTCAACTCAATATTTCATTGATAGACACAAGAGGAAAGAATGGGAAGTTACAGATTGTCTCTCTTGACGTTCTGTTTGGATTGCGAATTATATACGTTGCTTAGATTCACAGTTTTCTTGTACAAATTTGCAATTAGTCCCTACAACAACATAACCACACCACACGCTCGGAACGAACTAAGTGGGAAACCGTGACCTATTAGCTTCCTCATCGAATTGCCTCAGTGAGAACGGAATAGACCCAAACACCAGAACTTCACGTTTTTACAAACAATGAAAGTATCAATCGATCGGAATATTCTGTTCCTCCACAGTTTGATTTTTCCACGACTGTGGAGATCCCCCACGTCTAAGCCAATATGACCAACTACTATAAATAACCACACGAAACACACCTGCCCTTTTGTATCCCCTCATATTTCATTTCTTTTTATTCTACACGTTACACTCACCACTAATATCCGCTAACAATCATGTCAATTCCACAATTTAAATTAAACGACGGTAATTCAATTCCTGCATTGGGATTAGGCACATGGCAATCCACCCCCGATGAAGTATACAATGCCGTTCTTGAAGCTTTGAAGATCGGATATCGTCATATCGACACCGCTGCTGCTTACGAGAATGAAGAAAGTATTGGTCGAGCAATTAAAGATAGTGGTATCCCACGTGAAGAAATCTTCGTTACTACCAAATTATGGAGCACTTTCCATAAGGAGCCAAGAAAGGGGTTGGATGAAAGTTTGAAACGATTACGATTGGATTATGTTGATTTGTACTTGATTCATTGGCCAGTAGCATTGAATCCCCATGGTAACAATCCGAAATTCCCCACATTGCCCGATGGAAAGAGAGATATTGCCCATGATTGGGATTTTATCAAGACTTGGGCCAAAGTACAAGAATTGGTCGGTCATGGTGCTAAGTCTATTGGTGTGTCGAATTTCGATGTTGTAAATTTGGAGAAATTGTTAAATACCGATAGCACGACTGTGGTTCCGGCTGTTAATCAAGTTGAATTACATCCACAATTGCCACAACATAAATTATTAGAATATAGTACTTCAAAAGGAATTGTGTTAGAAGCTTATAGTCCTTTGGGTTCGACCAATTCTCCATTGTTAACTAATGAAGAATTAGTTGCGATTGGGAAGAAATATGGCGTTTCGAGTGCTACAGTCTTGATTTCTTGGTCAATTTGGAGAGGCGTGGTTGTGTTGCCGAAATCAGTTACACCTAGTCGTATCGAGTCGAACTTCAAAGTGGTCAACTTGGCTGATGACGATGGTAAGAAGATCGATGATTTACATAAGAAGATTGGAGTCAAGAGAGTGATTAATCCAGATTGGTCTCCATTGACTGTTTTCCATAGTGATGAATAGGTTGTTTTCTAGTGTTTAGGAATAGACATTATACATCAAACCAATGGGAGCCAATACTTTATTACAAAAGAAATAAACCTCGCTATTGTTTTAAAACTATATAGCCTTATACAGATATAAATATAAAAAGATAGTCTACCAGGATATAAAAAAACAGATTTATATCTAAAAAAAATAACAAAAGCATCCTTATTTTCTAACAATAAAAAAAGACAAAAATATAAAATCACAATAATCAGAATAAACTTAAATGAAAAAAAAAAATAGACAAGAACAGAATAGAAATTGATATTGAAAAATCCACAGAATTTTCCTCTTATGTATCTAACAATTTAACGTAATTCGAAGGACAAATACCAACTTGTCCATTGGCTCTTCTTGCTTGCCACCATTTACCATCTATGTCGTCAACTTCCAAGATTTCGTCCTTAACAAAGGAAATTTCATTTATATCATCGGGATTAGCATCGTAACTGTACAATGCCTTGGCCTTATATCTAAATGTTATTCCGGTACCGGTTTCTGAATCGGTGTATATGGTATTACGTTTATTGTTGGTACTGTTGTTTGTCAAGTCTCTTCCCGTGGCACCACTTCCCGGTACGTCTTGAGAACTGAAATTTTCCAAGCCGTTTAAGTGGGACGAAGCCATGTAATTGTTGTTGCTATTGTTGTTGCTGCTGCTGTTGTTGTTGCCACTATTGACGTTGCCTTGTGGAGTATGAAGTGTGCCACCAGTAAGGTTAGATGGCTGCATGACGGTATTTGTATTACCTTGTGGAGTGTTGTTTTGACTTCCAAGTCTCATAGAATCTTGTGGACCTTGTGGGATATTAACTGGTGAAACGTATCTACGATAGTCTTGGTTATTAGCACCCATATCATCATAAGCTTGAACTTCCGATTTGTGGACAGGATTAGTGTTACCCAAATGTTCATGACGGTGGTTTTTAATACTAAACGAGTCAATAAATTGGTTGGTAGGAGATTCTGGATGACCGCCAAAGTACAAGATCCAGATCAAGTTCAAGATACTTAACAAGATGGAACCGGCCGCACAACAAAGATTGCCTGAGGAGTTTGAATTATAGATCAAGTTGTTGGTAGTGTTTGTGGTGTAGACAAATGCTATGGACACCAAACCAACCAAGGTGAATTTGTACAACTCTATGTTGTTGTTGGCATACAAGACGAATATTATGAGGATAATAACTATTTGATAAGCTACACCCCACCAACTGAAGTGAGGAAAGTTGCTTTGGTCGGATGAGGCAGCCCCAGCAAGGGCTACCACCCAGGATATTATACCAAAAGATATGGTTGATATGGCGAATGGATCACCTGTAAAATTTGAAAGTGAAAAACCCATTATTAAAGTGTTATGTAATGAGACGTGTTATTAAATGTCGATTTGATGATACGTGAAGTGAACTGGAGTGTGGATAGGTATGTGGTTGGAGGTGGTAGGTTCTTGTATATGAACTAAAGTGACGTGACGGGGAGAAAATATTTCGTGGTTAAAGGAGTGGACTGGAACAATCTAGTTTGCTTGTGAAAAATAACAGACTGTCAGAATATAAATAAGTGATTGAGTAAGGGTGGGAGAGAGCTCTTCCTGGTAATAAAATAGAAGGAGACGGCGTTAGAAAGGGGGATACCGTAGGGACGGGTGGAGAATATTGAAGTTGTTGATAATAAACTGAGGAAGAAAGTAAATGTGAAAATGAAAATGAAAGTGAAAAGGAAAAGAGAAAGATAGTTGAATGGCAGTGTAAAATTGAAAGGGAAGAAAAATCAAACTAAAAAAAAAAAAATTAATACTAAGTACAAGCAAAAGCAAAAATTAGACTTATACAAGACATCAAAGAGAAAGTAATAGAGAGAATAAGAGAATAAGAGAAACGAAAATTCCATTGTTTGTTTGTTTGTTCGTTTGTTTGTTTGTTTGTGGTGCAAAAATTGTATGTCGACGCAAACGTAATTGGCGTAGGAAATTTTTTATTATTACTTTTGCACTTGTCTTCCCACCTTTGTGCTACAATTATCTTTGCCCTTTGCATGAACTTACTAGCAAAGTTGGCGTCACAAGGCTGAAATGGCACGAAATATTTTATCTGCGTCATGTGTAGGGGTTCTCTTTGATACAAGTTTACTGGTAGCGTGTATGTCGCTGCTCTTTCACAGAATAGTAAACACAACACTTGTAACAACAATTTTTGATACTACCAAAGTCCAAGACAATAGAAAAAGAGACACGCTACGTTTGGCAATGCCACACCACAACTACAACATTCATTTTGGAATAATAAAATAGAACAAATGATTGGGAAAAATCCAAGAGTGACCGCGAGAGAGAATGAGAGATAGGTCGTGCTAAAGTGCAAAATAAAGAAAAAAAAGAGAAAAAAAAAAAGAAACAAGAAAAAAGATTAAGACACGTAAAAAAAAAAGATTCACCAAAATGTTAGTCATGAACTCATGTTTTCTTTTTTTCCTTTCGCCTCTGGTCGACTCACTTCGCGGTGCATCTAATCGACGCGGCCGCCTCTCCCCAGTGATTCAGTTATCGCTAGATTTATTTGCACAGGGTATATAATAATGGCATAGTATTAACACAAAGGCGGAAAGTTCTCTTAATGGCAAACTAATTGGATCCAATAATAACGATAACAATAATAATAATATAGGCTTAATTGCCTGTCTACATCAGTGAAAACAATAAAAGAATCAAGACAACGTCCTTCATTCGAAACGAAATTCTGTGAATCAAAATGCAAAATTCCATTGCATACATCATCTTTAGACATCAACTGAGATGCGTGTTTTACTTATTCCTTTTCCTTTTGTTCTTCTTCTTGTTATTGATTTATTTTTGATTTGAGGCGTACTCATTGAATTTATCTAGAAATCAGGGTGTTTGTGTCAGATCAACAAGTTCATCCACGCTACATCTGAAACAATTGGTTTGTATTATCCGAGAATGTTAAATAATTTTTTTGATTGTTGTGTAGATAAGTGCAAGCCTAGACTCACTCGTGACCGCGTGACTTCATCCTCCCCCCACGATTTTGCTTACTTGCTTTACTGTTGTTGGTAGGGGATGGACAGAGCGAAAGCGGGAAACTGAACGAGAAATTGGAATGAATTTGCCCATCGCAGGACCAACCGATATACTGCAAAAAAAAATTTCTACCTCCTTTCAATATACGTACGCGTATTTTGTTTAATATTCAAAGATTGGCGTTGGATGTCATCGTGTAGACAACTGAAAATGAAAACGAAAGTCGAAGCGAAATTATGAATAATCGCATAAAACACTGCAACGCTGCGTGCTACTGGTAGCGTTAGTTAAACCCGTGAAATTTATTACTTGAAGGTTCCTTGGATAATCGAAACCCTGTTATGTACACCAAAGTGAAAGTGAAAATTACAATGTGACTGCAACTGTAAAAGTCTAAAAAAAATGAACTCCGCTTACCAATGATTGTTCCACACCCAGTTTCCGCAGTTTAATTTCCGTCGGCATCTTTTGCACTACCTGCTGAGAAGAGGCTACGGGGGAAAAAAAATGAAAAAGGAAAGCTGCAACTGTAATGTTGATGCCCGTTCCGAATTTTTCCTGCTGCCTCAAACTCCATCTCTTCTCACAATATGCATCAGCACCTGTCCATCACTATTGGTCTTTTAAATTAATTTAATCATCTGTCACTCTTTTGCTCTCTTTAAGAGCAATTAAAAAAAAGGAATGAACAGGGATTGAAAATTCCGGCCTTTGGGACGTATTCTGATTTATCTATCTACAATCAATTTCTCTCCCTTCCCCAATCTCGGTTTTTGGACGTATTACATTTTGACTCATCGCCTGATGGGGCTGATATGACTACCGGACTTGGGAGGGGAGCGGATTACATAGCACTTTTCATCGTAACCGCCTCTCATCAATTGTTCTGGAATAGTGGAGAATGGTATTGTAACTCCTTGTCCTTTCCCATATTGCTGGTTGAACGGAATAATTACACCCATTTCAAATCTAAAAAAAGTAACGCAGATGGGTATATACGGGAATTCCATCTTTGTTTTTGCTGCAAATTTTTGAACGTTTTTTTCTTCCCTATTTTGCATATTTATGCGAAATCCTCCTTAAATTCATGACCGTTTTTCTTTTCTTTGATACACTAAACCTCCCTACATACATAAATACATAATTAGGTTTTTTTTTAATCATGAATTACGGAATATGGATTTCTATTGTATTTCTTTTAGTAAATAGCTCCTTTATTATTCCCGAAATATACGGAGATGAGATATTTGCTCTTTAACGGAACTTCACGGTCCTGAAGTAAATAACTTTATTCAAATATAAATACCCTCCGTGAACCTCCCAAAATCAATTCATAAATCATAAATTTCTATTTTTCATCCTACATTATCAATCAACCACAAATGCTTTCATCTACAGTTTACAAACAATTACCTGTTGTATCAACAACAGCTTCCTTTCACTTAATCAGATTAGCTTCTACCTTAGCCACTCCACCAACATCAAACAAAAACAACACTTCAACACCAAAACCAAATCCATCCCACCATACTGAAGGATCCGTCTTTGTGGATCCAAAGAAAAACGTCCTCGATATCTCTACCAAAATTTACAATCAAGAAGGTGTCACTGCCAATGATGATGCCACATTCCACACCAAATCAACTTATCCACATCTAGTATTCCCACAAGAAGATTGTGAAAAAGTCACCGTGACCCATAAAGAACCACGTACTTTGGGTGATAAGATATCTTACAATGGTATTCACATTGTACGTAAAGCATTTGATTTCGTCACTGGGTATGCTGATCCAAGTCCATCCAATCCAAAACAATATGCTGGTACCAGATACGAAATGAATGAAGGAAAATGGATGACTCGTTGTATTTTCTTAGAATCCGTCGCTGGTGTGCCCGGTTCTGTTGCTGGTTTCATTCGTCATTTACATTCCTTAAGAATGTTGAGAAGAGACAGGGCTTGGATTGAAACTTTACATGACGAAGCATACAATGAAAGAATGCACTTGTTGACCTTCATCAAGATTGGTAAACCAAGTTGGTTCACAAGATCAATTATATATGTAGGTCAAGGTGTGTTTACCAATATCTTCTTCATGTTGTATTTGTTAAACCCAAGATATTGTCACAGATTTGTTGGTTATTTAGAAGAAGAAGCTGTGAGAACTTATACACATTTGTTACTGGAATTGAAAGAACCAGGCAAGTTGCCAACTTTCGAAAACATGAAGATCCCAACTATTGCTGCTGAATACTGGCCAGAATTAAACAGTGAATCCAGTTTTAGAGATTTGATTTTGAGAATTAGAGCCGATGAAGCCAAACATAGAGAAGTCAACCACACTTTTGCCAATTTGGAACAAAAGAAAGATAGAAATCCATTTGCTTTGAAAATTGAAGGTGTGGATACTCAACCAAATCATGGTTTGAAAGTTATGACACCAACGGGTTGGGAAAGAAAAGACATGAAATTGTAAAATTGACCAATAGCCGTTATTATATTTATTTTTGTGTACCTTTAATGTCTCTAGACAGTTTTATTTAATGAAGATTGATGTTAGTTTGTTTTTTTAATTAATTCAATTGAAATAAACCACGCGGAAAGTTCTTGTTGAGTAATATTAGAATGAGTAGTTTAAAAGGTTGATGGGGGACAACGGAATGGTGGAAGAAAGTGGTGATGCGGAAAAAAGGATCGTCGATATTGTAATCCCGCGCGGAGAATTCAACGGACACCGGAGTAGCCATTTTTTAGTTAGAGCAAAAAAAAAAAAATGGATGCAAAACTGCTTAAAATAATTTTTCGAAAGAAGCCATTAGAATATTCACACAGCGTTATACAGTTGACAAAGAAAAACATCCAATATGGATCTCATAACGACTTTTCACTTGTTTTTGTTCTTTGTAAGAGTTTTTATCCCAATTCTATTGGGTACAACTTTCCCCTTAACAATTGCTGTGTAGAATTCGATGGAAATTTTTTCCCTTTTGTACCATTATACGAATAGCAATTATTAAGATATAAATAAGGTACAGAATATCCCCCATTGAATTCCATGTTGATGTAAAAGCACATATATCTTTTCCATAGATTCCTTATATATTTGCTATTTTTCAAACCTTTTGAGAGCAAGATCGCAAACCTTTTCCCAATTGCGAAAACGTATTCCTATATTGTGCTAGTCTCCTATCCTATCAAAAAAAATAAATACAAAACACCACGTACACCTACACTTCCCCCCTTAAAATTTCAAGTTTTATTAGAATCCATTTTTCAATTTTAACATTCCACAATTATGATTGCTGCATCTGCCTATAGAACTGTACCAAGATTCGTCACAGGCCCATCCACGATTAACTCGTTGAAATTCATTCGTTTCGCAACATCCACTGCTGCAACAACAAAATCAGGAGCAACAAAATCCACCACTTCTTCCTCATCATCACTTGGTAATGCCGACCCAACTGGAAAACTCCCAACTGATTCCGAAGAATTTGAAACTCCAGGGTTTATTAATTACAAGAAAGCTCCATTTGACATTGAAACCAAAGTTTACAACAATGCCGGTATCGAAGCCCAAGATGATGACAAGTTTTTAACCACACCATCTTATCCACATATCCAATACACTGAAGCTGGTGTTTATCGAGTTCATGTTACCCACAGACCTCCAGTCACATTTGGTGACAAGGTCTCCTATTATGGTACGATGTTTGCTAGAAAATGTTTTGATTTCGTTACTGGTTACGCATGTCCTCCACCAGACAAACCAGATTTGTATGTGGGTACTCGTTGGGAAATGACTGAAGGGAAATGGATGACCAGAGTTATTTTCTTGGAATCCATTGCTGGTGTTCCTGGATCCGTTGCAGGATTTGTACGTCATTTGCATTCATTGAGAATGTTGACAAGGGATAAAGCTTGGATTGAATCATTGCAAGATGAAGCATACAATGAAAGAATGCACTTGTTGACATTTATCAAAATTGGAAAGCCTAGTTGGTTTACCAGAACAATCATCTATGTTGGTCAAGGCGTTTTCACGAATATTTTTTTCTTGTTGTATTTGATGAATCCAAAATATTGTCATAGATTTGTTGGTTATTTGGAAGAAGAAGCTGTTAGAACATATACGCATTTAATTGACGAATTAAACACTCCAGGAAAATTGAAAGATTTCCAAAAAATGGACATTCCTACAATTGCCATTGATTATTGGCCAACCTTAACCGAGGAATCAAGTTTTAAAGATTTGATTTTGAGAATTAGAGCTGACGAGTCGAAACATAGAGAAGTTAATCATACTTTTGCCAATTTAGAAACTTGGAAAGATAGAAATCCA
Source organism: Candida labiduridarum (assembly GCA_030572435.1). NCBI lineage: Eukaryota > Fungi > Ascomycota > Pichiomycetes > Serinales > Debaryomycetaceae > Candida > Candida labiduridarum. Next base: position 15,704 of record JAJLZW010000114.1, on the reverse strand, counting down.
TTTGCTTTGCAGATCAAAGGTGATCCAAATCCACAACCAAATTATGGCTTGGATGTCGTCAGACCTAAGGGTTGGCCAAGAAAGGATTTGTATCTTTAGGCTATTAATGCTACCGTTTACTATACACTGTTTGCAGCTTGGTAATCGGATTTTATTTGCCAAGTTATTTCTTCTTCTATTTCCTTTTTTTATCTAGTAATATTTTTTTATACATCTTAGATATCTACATACACAATATTATGATCTGAATATCTTAATTGATAATCAGCGGTAGTCAATTCGCCACAATCCGATCTGCGTCGCGTTTATGCAAAACAGTAATAAAATAACAGATAGGAAGATTCCCCACACTAATCACTGTTGATATCCGAGAAAGCAAATATAACTACCTCATGAGATCGATAATTTTTTTGTTTACTTGCGTATTCATTTCTTTTGTCTTATACCATTCTGTCCGGTATAATTGCTTGGAGTATACAATCTAGTCCTTTCTTTGTAAACTTTAATAGCTTATGCATTCTCATCATCATCTGATAAATGGAACTGGCGGTACCCAGATAGGATCAAAGAAGGAGGAAAAATATCTCCGTCCTTCAATTCAATTCAATCCGCTCCCCCCTAGTGGTCTTGCTTTTGTGTGATGGTTCTACTAGAGTTCTTACTCCTCAGGAGATTTCTATATAGCTAATCGAATTAAAGACATTACGGAAAAATGAATCTATTAATTACACTGATTTATGGCTTCTTTGTTGACAGGTTTGGGTATGGTCTTTGTGTGCTTTTTCCGCGTAATTTTTGATAGATGGAAAAATGCTATATTCTTTTGCACCCCCGCCCCCATAGTTAAAAGAACTAATGCAAGTCACGAGCAAGTAGTATATAGACGTTTGCTAGATGTTGAGCATTGTCGGTTGTAGGTGGTGACCGTGGTTAGATGAATGTATCGTGCACGACACTTTCTTTTTCCAGGGAAAATCAAAAAGGGAAAATCCCTCGCATATCTGCTGCATGTATAACCTTCTACGTCCAGCTCTTCCACCTTTGTTAAATTAGGTATAGCAATCCAAATGAATGGCCGAGTTTAAATGGGACATGTTAGCTATGTCTTCACGCTTGGCTGCTGAATTAGTACCGCGGGAAACAAGGGATATTTGGCCAATACCAGCGGCATTTGTGTAACTTGTTGTCCATAACTATTGTTATTTTGTTTTAGCATCATTCAGGTATCAATGCATGAGATTCCCATTATGGTGAGAATTTTAAGTTTTCTATACTTAAAATAGGAGTCAGTGTTTCCTTCACAATATTAAACTGTCTCCTTTGTGCGATAAATAAAAATGGAGCGGATTATATTGCATAGGATTAAAGGTGATATCTGGCAAAGTTGTCGGGGGGCTAAGTACTTGTTGAATGAATCATTGCTATTCTAGAACTTTCGTATGGTATAAATATACGATTTGATCTCCCTCAAAATGGAACCATATATTCTGTTTGATTCTTATTACACTACTATACAAATAAAAGAATTCCATTCTATTTCAACCACAAGACAACTATTCCACATCAAATCAATTCGAATCAACAGCTTTTTCTTTTATCGTCAGAAACTGCCAATTTTTCCTTATTTCCTCGCTGAGCCGTCCATTCTTCGGTCCTTTTATTCTTTTTTGCTCGCCATATCACACGTCCCTGGTTAGACTACAGAGGTAGCAAAAACAAAAAAAAAAGAAATCTACTGCCAACATACACGACCTTAGACAGTACAGGAAATTTTTTATTTCGGATAACTATTGACACACTAAATAGAAGCTGTTGAGCCAGTATTCCCTTTTCCCGTTTTTCATACACATTTTATCCCTACCTTAGACAACCTCAAGGTCTAACATCATTTACTTTTCATCACAAATTATGAATATGACCAGTGATTATAGAGATCCTTTGATTGACTTATTGAATTCGGATCCGAATACCCCCAACAATTTGTCCCTTCACGATGACATTCAGGCCATTAGCAGAGGCAGCAACACAAATGCTACCAACGACCATTCTTCATACAACCCGCAACAACCTTTGACTCCGTTATTGAATCAACAACATTTGTACACCACTAACGGATCGTCCAATACCGCATTTGACTTTAACCATCATCTTGATATCCATCCCACTTCTCCAGATCAACAGCAGCAGCAGCAGCAGCAACAACAGCAACAACCCCAAGTCCTCTCTCCCCCAAGAAAGAAGAGAAACACAAGAAGTCAAACTAGAGCACAGCAACAACAGGAACAACACGGAGACAATCAAGTCAACCATCACCCCACCGTTCAGCCGGAAATCATTGAAGCCAGTAGTTCTATCTTTCGTGGAGATGACGGTTCTGACAGTGGAACTTCAGAGTATTTCCAACCAACACCAATTTCCCCAACAACGCAACAACAGCATCAACAATTAATCGCACAAGATTTGCAGATTATGAATAACAAGTTCTCCAATCCAACTACTCATTTCGAACAACATCTTCCGCCATTACAACCTTTATCGGAAAGTGTCATACCGCACGGCATCAGCTTCCAACCATTGATTTTACCAAATGACCCAAGACATAGTTTGACTGCAGGTTCGTCGAATGAAACCAACGACCAACAAGAACAGAATCAAGACCAGTTGGCAGGTGGACCAGGAAATTCATCCTCTGGAGGAACAGGACTGAGAAAGAGAAAGGAAAATGCTGGTCCTAAAACTCGTCCTGCGTTTGTGATGAAGATTTGGTCTATGGTCAATGATCCTGCTAATAGTGAATATATTAGATGGAATGATGACGGGAAAACATTCCAAGTTTTCCAAAGAGAAGAATTCATGAAGATTATCTTGCCTAAATACTTTAAGCATAATAATTTTGCCAGCTTTGTGAGACAATTGAATATGTATGGGTGGCATAAAGTGCAAGATATCAGCAATGGAACTTTGAATCAAAGCTATGACAAGAATGGACAGGACGAGATTTGGCAATTTGAAAATCCTAACTTTATTAGAGACCGTGAAGATTTATTAGATAAGATTATTAGAAACAAGAGCAGTTCAAATCAAGATGATGTTAATGGTAATGGTGGAGTTTCGTTTAACAATCTCAACAACGCTGCTAATTTATCGTTGATTTTACAAGAATTGGAAACCATTAAAATGAACCAGTATGCTATCAGTGAAGATTTAAGAAGAGTGAGACTGGATAATAAAATGTTGTGGCAAGAAAATTATCTTAATAGAGAAAAAAACCAAGTTCAAGGTCGTACTTTGGATAAAATATTAAAATTCTTGTCTGTCATATATGGTAACAATGCCAATCAATTGTTGAATGGTAGCACGGTTAACATTCCTAATGCCAATCTTAGTGCAAATGCCAATAATACAGTCGCTCCTTATAAACCACCATCATCACCTTTCATACCTAGATCAAAGAGCCAACCACCATCAGAAGATTATTTTCAACAACAGCTACGTGAATCCGATCCAGCTTCCAGCTCAAACAACTTTAACAATAACATGAATGGTACATCCAACACCACTGCGAACAATGTGACTAATAATGACTTTGACAACCACGCTGTTTACCGTCCACGTTTAATGCTAACGAACAGAGCTCATACCAGGAAACCAAGTATATCCAGACCTAAGTCCACCCCAGAAGGCTCAATCGAAGAGATTATTCGTTCATATTCCAATGATAAAATTTCCGAATCCAATGCTCATAAAATGTATCAACAATTGATGAACAACAACAATAACAACAATAGTCAAGATCCTCATCTGATGTTGTCACCACGGAATAGTTTTCTACAGGAGTTGAATCTTCCGGATACACCACGAAATTATGAAGAATTGGACAAAAATATAAATAGTCAAGGTCAATCTATTCAGCAGGTTCAAGACTGGATTGAAAAATTAGCAGAAGAACAGCGTGCGACTAAGGGTGTTGGGAATAGTCACAACGGCAACCATGATCATGATGATGAGTTTGATGTGAATGAGTTTTTAAGAGAAGCTGCTACACCTGGAAGTGTGGTCAATTCGCCAGTTGTGATTACTCCTGGTTCAACTAATGCTAATTCTAATGGATCTTCTTCTTCAAACAGTATCAATGTTAATTCCAGTTCTACCAATAACACAGGCGGGAACAACAATAGAAAGAGATCTATTCACGAAGTTAATGACAGTAATGGGTTTTAAAGGATACACGAGAATAGTGAGGGGGGCCAACTAGATTTAAATGGTGTTTTCCTCTCTCTATATTGTGTATATCTTTGAGTTTTATTTGTACGTATATATATGCTTGTATTTTTAATATCATTGTTTTATAATTAGTATCAATATTGTGGGCAGAGAACTTTGTGCTAAAGAATCAACACTTGGTCATGTCACAAGGCGTAACATGATTGACGACATGTCATAAATCAAAAGGCGCACATGTTTATATGTGTTAAAATATTATATATCTGAACACTTAACCAACCAAAGAATAGTATTCTTCCTATCTTAAGTATTTAATCAATAAACTCCGAATATCGACAATTCAAAACATTTTTTGTTCTTTTTGAAGAGGATCCTTAACATCACGCTTCTTCCTTCCGGTCCTTTGCAATGGTTACAATATGTACACAGAGCTAGATATTGGTCGTCGTCGTGGGGTAAATATTATTATTTTGCTTTACTATGCGCGGACTTGTGGATGGAGGAATTTACGCCTCATGCATGTTGTTCCATTTGGACATTTTTTTAATTTGCGCGGGTTGCTGATACGAGAAAAGTAATAATACAGCTCATCCACAAATATGGAAAAGCCTTCTAAATCTTATACCTTGTGGTTTGCCTCTGTACACAATAATGGCTGTAGTATATTATGCTTTTCGAAAAGAAACAAGTTAAGTTGTAGCGAAACAAGAACAGAGAAAAAAAAAGCCTAAATATCGGTGGGTTTAAGGGCTTGTATTGTGTTCGGAAAATTGTCAATTTTTTTTAAGATTTTTTGTACAACAAACCACGCCATGTGCACAATTGGTGACATAATTACTCTACAAAACTGGAAATCATAATTTTAGATTCTTCGTCTTGCACTTTAGGAACTTCCCCACTAAGGAGCAGGCATCTTGAATTTTTATTTAGTGTCCGGAGATGTAAAAAAAAAAAAGAAATAAAAAGTTGCGTAGGGCGTCTGGGGTTTTAAATTTGCCGCGGGTTTTCAAACGATTAACTTTAAAAAATGGTCCCAGGCAACGGAGCTCTCGGATTTTCTTGCCAGTGATAATGTAACGGCGCTTGCCCTATACAATGACAACTTTGAAGATGGCTAAGTACATCTATGGAATAGGGAGACAACTGTTGAGACGAAGTAGAAGTATGAGAAGATGGAAAAAGACGGCAGAAGCATGGTCAAATTGTTAAAAAAAAAAAAAAATTGAAAAAAAAAAAATGTAATAAAGGAAGCACCGCCCGGATTATATTTTTTTTTGTTTAATTCTTTAATGTGAAATTTTGCGTATATATGAGATGCAGAAGATCCCAAGATTCATTCCTAACCTGTATGGGTGCTTAACATTTAAAACGATAGCAACTAACGTCCGTTGAGTGCAGGTGGGAAATACTGTTGGGAGTTATGGCTATGGTTATGGCATTGGTTATGGGAATGGTTTCGAAATTTGTATGTTTGAGATAAGGTCATTTTGGGAAAACGTGATTGGACGGGCAGTTTCGGTCCTGGCACAAAACCTTCTGGCGGTTGAGTCGTATCATACCCCTAAAAAGGAAGACGAATCGAAAGGAACAGAAATACTAACAATGCAAAAAAAATTTATTTTAATGACAGTAAGAATAAAACATCACAAAAGCACACAACGACCCACTCCGCTGACTTTAAGAAATATCAATGCCATTGTGGTCATTGTGTTCGCCTTTACAGGCACACACACATGGTAATATAGGAGAGGAGATTTTGTGTTTAAAGTTTTGATGTAGAGCTCTGTTTTTTTTTTTACGTATTTCCAGTATTTCATTTATCAACCTTCATGTGAATAGACTTAAATTCTCGAAACTTTACTTTGTCCACCCTCCCCATTATTTGCAATTTGTTTTTTCTTTTTTTTTTTTTGTTTTTTTCATGTACCTCTTTGCACTCTTCAACAAATGCCTCATCTAGGGTTTGTTGGCGAAGCCGAAGATCGTTACCAAAATGTAAGACAATCGACATGGCTAGTGATATTTTTTAAGCGTTTTGTGTGAAGTTGTGTGTCCAGTTGGCATTATTCAGAAAAATTTTTCCAAAATAATAACCGTTAGCCACTGGAACTGGCAAGAAAGCAAACGATGGAAAACGACAATGAGTTGGAGAGAGAGAACAAGGAAGAGAAAAGACAGAGCCGGGTTTGGTAAGGTTAGGCAACGCTCAACTAAACGTTGGCTTAGTTAACAATATGTTGTCTTACGCTCTATTACTGCATGTGGTGCAAATTACGTGATTGTGTATGTGTAATGTATACAAACATAACGAACAGTTTCGTAAAACAAGGCTTAAAAAAAAGTTCCCTCCAAGAACAGTACCAGCGGCAGCTGTAGTAGCAGCAGCAGCAACAGCGGTAGCGGTAGCAGAGGAAGAAGAAAAAAAAAATTATACACCAACCTTGAAAATATTCCCATTTTCCGTTGTCGTTCCATTTGCATTTGCATTTGCATTTCTATTTCTATTTCCATTTCCTTTCCTAGTTATCGATGAGTTTATAAAGTCAAGAATACTCACCTCAAACAGATACTGACATAAAAAATAAACTCGCCTAATTTTTTTCCTTTCTTTCATTGCACATTTCTTGTCTTCAACAGGGTCAGATTTGCCTCACCAACTCATTTATCCAGTTTACTACTTATTTATTCGGAGTGGGTACATTCGGAAATCATTTGATCATTCTACCATTTATTCACTTTTCTTGCTGTCAGCTTTCATCTAGCCGATACCAATACTACAAGTCCAACAATTTTGACATCCCACCATTCCTTGCGACAAACAGATAGTTCTTTGATTGGTTAACATCCAAAAAAAAGCATGACTTCTACAATGCTGGACCACCTTCCGCAAAACCCGTCCTCCAAACGAATCTACTCAAAGTATGGATGTAAAGAATGCAAGAGACGGAAGATCAAATGTGATGAAGGCAAACCGTTTTGTTGGCAATGCGTCCGATTGAGAAAGCAATGTTCATACCCAGAACCAGGTGAAAAGGTCTTACGAATCCTGAAAAAGAAACAATCCTTGTTGAAACTCATCGAATCTCAGCAACAACCGCATCATCATCATCATAATCATCAACAAGAGCAGATCACGCAACACGTGCAAGCACAATCATCACCACCACCAACTAACCAACTACCACCACTCTCATCAGCTACGGCTCGACAACCACTTGTTCCACAACTAAGTACTGGACTTCCTCTTAAGACAAGCCCTCCACTTCGTACCAATGGAACCAGACACCTAAGTACACCAATGCATCCTTTGAGTCGTCCTGGCGCTTTCAATCTCACTCATGATCACTTACAACAACCTCTGCAGCAGCCGTTACATCAATATCGAGACCCAAACCAATCACCACATCCACCACCTCAATCACAACCACAACCACCTAGCCTTCTTCCGTATCAAGATCATTATCGTACTTTTCCGACACACGCACAAGCTCTACCCATGCCAGGATCAATCCCTAGCCAACTACAGCCAGGAGTCTCTGCAGTGACACCAGCACAGCAACCTGCCGTACGCAGTATGCCTTATCACATTCAACCGACCGGTCAACCAGCACCACCTCCAATCACCTACCCTATTCAGCAACAACCGCAGCAACCTTCACAATTACAACAACTGCCAACACCTGCGCTGGCAACAATTAAACAAGAACATCAACATTCGATTCCTCCTCCAGCACCAGTACCAGCGCCCGTACCACCTCCTTCATTTTACGGTGGGAATGCCAATTCAATTCTATTGCCACCTCCACACACTTCAAGGCTCCCTTTAAATCCACCACCTGATCAATTAAATAAAAGAGTGCAATATCCGCCAAATGCCCCCATTTCGAAACCACGCAGCTCAGGATCAATTACAAGTTTGTTGAATGACACCACCAAACCAAACATACCACCAGGATCTTCTGAGTCGAACAGTGTGGTTGCCGACAGTCCACTAACTCCTCACACAATTCCAACTAACAACTCGCAATTTGAAACCAGCCCAAATTCATTGGATGGTGACTTCAACGGATTGTACAACCAAACGGATTTGGATTTGTTAACCACTGATCTCAACAATATGGTCACGGAAATCATGTTTGATAAGAATTACGATTCGAACAAGAGACTAATGGATACAGACGAAGGGTCCTTGAGAAGTTGCGGTGATTCGAGAGGTTCAGAGTATGGTGGATCAAGAAATGGCGAATCCAGTAGCCCTAATGGGAATGGAATTCACAACTTACCAATCAATTATATCAGAGTGTCTAATCACACAAACAAGGTATATCTTGAAACTTTCTATAATGAATTTGCGAACATCATTCTTCCACTTCCTAGTATTGATACTGTCAATAATTCTTATTTCAATCCCGCACGAGACATTATATTGGGGAGCGCATCCACCCACAAGTATGTTCTTTCTGCAGTGTTGGCCAATGGGGCAAGACAAAGATTTACTACAACGCAAAATAAAGAAGATGAAGAGGCATATTGTTTGTATCTTTCCAAATGCTTGAAATTGTTGGGACCAGCAATTGCCGCGGATGACAAGAAATTGGCCACAAACATAGAAAGTGTATTATTGACGGTATTATTATTGACTATCGGCAACGCGTCGAATTTGAAGCAAGACTGGAGGCCACATTTGAAAGGAGCAAAAGACTTACTATTGAAGAGCACTCTGCCGAAGAGGAAGAACTCAAAGATTTTCATTTTTTGCAAGATTTGGTTCGTCACTATTGAAATCCTTGCAGGGATAAGTTCAAACAAAGGAGGTACATTACAATCCGACCAAGAGATTGATGAATTGATCAGCTGCAATGACGAATATGAAATTCAGGTTTTGAAAGAATTGGGAATTGTGCTTGATAACGGATTTAACATATTGGGCGGTTATCATCATGATTGTTATGAATTATTCGGAAGATTAATGAAGATTTTAAACCGTTGCCGTGAGGGCAAACTTGATCCTCAAGACTCATTTGAGTATATTAAGTTGTTTTCTGATTTTCAAAAACAATCTGAAATTGAATTCCTTGACAAGAGGGGAGTTTTCCCCACTGTCACACCAATTGAAGGAAAATTAGTTGAAAATATAAACGGATTGACGATATCTTGGATGGACGTATGCCATCAAGCCTATGTAATGGCAGGCATGACGACTATTTTGGAGAAATGTTTTGATGAATCTTTTGCCAGTCCACAAGTTCAACTATTAAGTAAGTCGATTTGTCAATTCGTGGGCTATTTGAAACATTATCCAAATGATTTAGTTCCAGAATACACCATTAAAAATGCATTGATGATGTTACAATGGCCAATATTTGTCTCAGCAGAAAATCTAACGTGTGTGGCGTGTTATGGACCAATATCTCGATTCTTTGAAATTCTGTCACAAGTAGGATCCGGTGGTGCTACTATTGCGTTAAAGAGAATACGTAAAATATGGGCCAAGAGACAGAATAATGAAGTTATTGATGATGAAAACGATAGCGAAGATCTTGTTGCATATTAGCCTTCAAATTCACACAAAAAAGTAAATCCAGAAAAAGCGTTCACTGTAATTAATATGTATATTTAGCTATTTATTTATTTAATTCATTTTGTTTTATTTTTTTTTTTGATATATGCTATGAACTTTCAAGCAATGTATACCAATTTAGTTGGCCACTTGCTAATTTCAACCTCGTTTCATACGTGGGATTTGTCACCTCTACATCTTCCATTTCCTCTTGCTCTTGCTCTTCCCCTTCACCTTCACCGAAAAATTTTACGGGACTCCAATCAAACACGCCTCTTTGTTTTTGATCTTGCAAATACCATCCAATTCTCTCAGCACCTAATCTGGCACCATCTAAATTTGCCGAAGTTGGACCCATTCTCAACGCAGCATTTTTACCCAACATAAACAACGGAACTTCTTTATTCCATTGTAAATTATCTGTCAAACATGGGAACCCTCCAACAGTATCAATTGAATTTTCCGACATCATAGGTTTTAAAAAATCCAAATGGTCAATATTTGCCGTTATCCCGGTTGCGAAATAAATGTAATCGATATCGTTCAACATGGTACTTTCCCCAGTTTCATTATTCATGACTTGTAAGTCCCATGACTTGTTCTCTTCGTTCCAATCTTGCTTGGTTATTTTTGTCTTGATCATCCAATTGACCCGATGGGATTTTTGAAGCTTGAGTAATTTCTTATAATATTCAGGATTGATGGATCCTCCTTCTCTGGCATCATTAACCATTTGAAATTTTTCTTCATCCGTGTCAAGGATATAAAATGCTGATTTCTTGACGTTTCTATATTTTGTTACCCAATCCAAATGGAAATCAAAATGTTTGATCTTGATCCCGGATCGGAAAAGCAAATTGATTGAAACAACATTGGGATCTTGAGCAGCTACATAAGCTAATTGAGCAGAAGTCAACCCACCTCCTACAATGGCGATTTTCTTCTTTTTAGGGTTTTTGAAATATGAATCTTGTAAGAAAGAAACTTGTTGGTTGAATAAATGAGTAGTATGACAACTTGATTCTGGGAAATGGGGGCTGGTGAATGGTTGTACGGGGTAGTTTATATCTCCTCTATGCCCAGACGCAACAATTCCAATTTTACACCCATAGACGTGACCGTTTTTAGTAGTGATGACTAGTCCTTTACCGACGGATTCTCCCAGTTGGATTAATTTATAGTCAACTGAAACCACTTCGTCGTGTTTGATTCTTTGAGCAAGATCGTATCTTTCAATCACTTCTTGACAATAATCCCAGAATAGCTTCGATGATGGTCGATAATAATCTTTCCAATCTCTCATATTTATCTCGACAATTCCTGGAGAATCATGATTCTTGCTTGCGTTAACTTCCTCATGATCAAGTTTCTTCTTTTTGTTCTTCTTTTCCATGATTCTTTTCTGTTGATGCTTGGAATACTCCTTACCAACCACATTCAGAATCTCCATCAATTCCTTATTCCTACCGTTCAAATAAGCAAAACTAACCATTCCGTCAATATTTACCGGATCGACATGGAAAAACATGGGGGATCGTAAATATGGAATCTGACACGCGGCAAATTGCGATTCCCAACCAGTCATGAACTTATCACCCAACGCATCAAGGATTAAAATATCTTTGGATTCAAAATTCGTCTTATATGAGTACTTGTTGTGTTTAGAATTGATAAGATTTACTTTGTGACCTCTTTGCTTGAGCCAATGGAATCGTTGATGTTCATCTTCGGTGAATAATGAACCTGGGTGGGATTCTAACAATCGTGCCAGAATTGATAAGCCACATGTACCACCTCCTATGATTATGGCTTCATAGAAATTGTTTTCCGGGATTTGAATTGGATCTAAATTCATATTATAAAGGGTTTTCAAAAATCGACAATGGGACAAAAAGTTGTATATTCTTCAAGGAAGAATGGGAAATTCGGACTATAAATACTGGTGGTTGCATATTCTGCGACTGCAAAAAAAGCAAAAAAAAAAATCGCGCACCAATAACCACTATAGAGACATGCTATAACCACTATAGTTACACGTACATTTATTTTAATACATGCATAGAACTGCTGAAATACATAAATAAGCAAGTGCAGTATTCATTAAGACTACAAACCTTTGGTAAATCCTTCGATCAAAGCCAAGACACCAACTGCACCAGGATCAGGAATACCACCTTCTACTTTAAACTCTTCTTCATTGACATAACTTGCTCTACCGAAAGACGCATGCATATTTATAGTATCCTTGCAACCTTTCTTTGCCGCTTCTACAGCTTTGGTTAAATCGCCTTCTGTCTCATACAAGGTATCCACGAATGGCTCTAAGGTATCAACCAAAGTTCTTCCACCAACTCTAGCTCTGGTGTATTTGAACAATCCATCATGTAAGGCATGATATAAAGCTTCGCTGACAGATTTTATGTTGACATAAGGCAAAACTTTCAATTGTTTGGCTAATGCAGTTAAATATATGGAATAAAGACCGCCAGAGGTTCCACCCATGCTATCTTCTACCAACTCGGTAACCCGCGAAATAGTAGCTACTGGATCTGACAAATTGTTTCTATATTCTTTATCCTCTTTCAATGCTTTTAATATAGAATTGGCTCCATTAGCTAATGTGGTTCCACAGTCACCATCACCAACAATTGTATCATAATGGGTGATTTTTGGCTCTTCCTGTAATAGCACTTTCAAGGCATTGACCAAATTAGCTTCAAATTCAGCCCCATCTATCTTAAGACTTGATTTGGTGACGGCATTGTTGGTCAATGGCGATGGTATTTCTCTCTTGTCATTACTAGCGTCCCAAATTTTACTATCGAATATCTTTGGTTTCCAACCTGGAGCATTGGTTGGAGTGTCCAAGAACTCTAAAATTTCTTTGGAACTAAATGGAATGTCTTCTTTCTCCAAATTGGATAAATTCAATAAGGTCATGGAAAATCCCGGAGCATTGAATGAAGTGACAAAATCACTGACATAAACTCTCTTTGGTTTTTTTCTCAATGGCAAGTTTTTTAAAACATGTTCTGTAACAGCAAATAATTCAAACGACGAAGTACCTCCAATGTTATTAACCAACAATACGTATTCATCGTTAGCTAAGTCAAAATCAACATAATGACGGTCTTTGTCCTCCGGTGACAACAATTGATGGAACATGGTCTTGACCAATTCATCAATATTTGGAATTGGGCTAATTTTAACACCCGGCTCATTATGAATACCTAATCCCAATTCTGCTTCATTATGACCAGTAAATTCAACTTCTTCTTCTCCTTCATCTTCTGTTGCACCCGGAATAGAAGTGCGATCCAAACTAGCAGCCAAAGTTACCAAATTTTTATTGACCGAGTGTCCCAATTGGCTCAATGTCTTCAAGCTTTCTTCACTTCTGATATTTGACGCAGCACCTATAATTTTATGAATCAACGCAGTACCAGCCAATCCTCTTCTTCCTACCATTTTGTTTTGCTCCCTGCCCACGGCAACATCATCACTAACAACAACCATTTCCACATCATACCCTTCACTTTTGGCCCTTTCGGCCACCAAACCAAAATGCAAAATATCTCCAGTATAGTTCTTAACCACAATAATAGTTCCTCTTTCTTTATCTGATTTGGTTTTTATAGCAGCCATGATTTGCTTTGTGGAAGGACTGGCAAATATTGCACCACTGACTGCAGCATCAAGAAGATTCTCGCCGACGAACCCACCATGTAATGGTTCATGCCCTGCCCCTCCACCACTGATAATGGTGATTTTCTTGGATGTGTCGGAATGGGGATTGTATACAACTTTTTCACTGGGGATTAAATTGACATATGGATTGGAGGCCACCAATCCTCTCAATTGGGTGACTACTATGTCTTCGTCCTTGTTGTAATTCCAATGCTTAGCTAATGTCATTTGTTATTTTGCTTGCTTGTTAGGTGACGATTGAATTCTATACAGTCAATTGGAAACTGTAATAATTTCTTGGTGAGGGTGAAAGTTAAGTTGAAAATGGTACGTGTGGTTGTGGAAATGGGGATTGTGGGGAGGTGCTGTTCTATTTATATCAATTTCGAATGAAAACTTTTCTGAATATTACGTAATGCACATAAAACGTCATAGTGCACATAAGGTGATTCAACTGACAAAGAAAAAATTATCGCCAACGCCCTTTATTTTTAAGGGAAGGATGTGCAAAAGGAATACCCGTGGGTTGTTCAATACATAGCCAAAGGGATGCCATATGTGTAACTTCATGGTAATCTGACTTTGACTGATCTAGAGTGAAAAGAATTCCACTTAATGTTTGACAGAAGAGGTTGTAGGTTGGGAATAGAATTCTTAGTGGATGTACTAAATTGCATCTCAATAATAACTATGGTTATGAAGCTGTGGTCTTTGTGGATGTAGATTTGTTCAATTGGAATACTTGACCTCAAATTGAAATCAGCGATTGCTATTTGATTGAAGTGTAACTCTGATAATGTTTTAAATTTCTTCAACAGAGTACCACAGCCTGCAGGATTCGAAGAAAATAAAATTATCCAAACTCAGACCAGATTTGGATATCAAATTCCACGAATCTCCATTGTCAGCAATACAGAAGACATATATTGTTGATTATCATTCAGAGAGAAGAAAGCGATTGGTCAAATTACTGTTAGTTGTTAATAAGGGTCGATATGTATAATAATAAATCTCTAGTTGCTAATACAGTCTTTTTACTTTTTTTTCATACGAGTGGACATTGATTTTCATACAGTGTTTTTATTTTCTGTTCATACCAAATGAAAGATTATTGTTGGTACTAGTGCAACTAAATTATTCGTACTGGGTACAATATTTAATTCGTAGTAAAAGATGGATTCTGTTTGCACCACGTGACAGCAATTGGTACCATATATCATACATCTTTGGTGTGAAATTGTTTGGTAACGTATTATGAATATTTAGTGCGCGTTGGTACTAATAAATTTGATCGCCTTAGTACAAAATTTTTTTTACAAATAGTCCGAATAATTTTGTCGCACTGGTCTGAATCAAATGTAAAAACACTGTACCTGTATGAACAATTTTGTCGCACGCATACGAAAATTAATTTGTCTTGGTACAGTCTCTTTTTTTTTACTTGAACTAAAGTGCGAACCAGCCGTGCCACAATTAATTGTACAGACAACCATTGTATTTCTTCGTGAATATGAAGAAACACTTATGTCCAAATTAGTTTAAACAATTAGGTCAATTGGTTCATAAATAGAAAAAAACACTGTACTAATAAAAAATAAAAAGACTCTACTTCAAATAAAATGGCTCTATTTAATTATAATTGGTATTCGGCACACTACCGATATCTAAAACATAGATAAAGTAGTAGAAATTTCTACAGGTTCTATAGTCTTTTTATTTTAGAAATAGAACTCTTATTCTTTTCATTATACAAACGAAATACAGCAGTTCATTAATACGAGTTCATGAAAGTTCATTAATTAAACTAGTCAATTTTGTAATTAAAAGATTAGCCGCTCAAACAGCTGTCAAAAAAAATGGCTGTAAAAAAAAGACAAACAAAAAAAAAAAATAGCCCCTGCAGTACAATTGCACATACCAAGTTTCTATTGCAAAAAAACACAGACACAAAATATAATCTACACCTATTTTACTATACATATAAACTACACATACTAAATCTCTGTTGTAAGAAACACAGAACTGTCAAAAAAAACAACTATAAAAGGACGGCAAGTTTCCCAAAAAAAAAACTTTTTACAACACTTTTTTCTTTCTTCTTTCTTTTTTTTTATCAACAACAACATACCAATCAATCAATCCATTTACTTTAGCATGTATTCTTATTTAATTTATCCAATATATTATCAATTCAGATACTAACTTGAACTTTATTTCTAGTATGGTGGTTAAG
>JAJLZW010000113.1:0-39693 GCA_030572435.1 Candida labiduridarum | reverse complement strand
CCAAACCTTCAAATTATAGAACATCGATGTATAAATTGACTGGTGAAACTTATGCATTGAAGATGAAGATGTCACATAAGATATTTTCCGAATTCAAAAGCAAATGTAACAATCAACCATTCCCTTACAATATCCGTAATTTGGAAGATGTTAAGAAATCCAGAGGTGGGTTGGCTGAACCTGTTAATCATAGAATCTTGTTACCTTATGACATTGTGGTTGAGAAAGAAGGTGAATATATTGCTCAATTTTTCACTACTTTTGGTATTACGAAACATGGTATTGTGAAATATACTACTCCTGAATTTGATGCTGAATTTTATAAAACAGATAAACTGATTCAAGATGAAGAAATTTTAAAAACTTTGGAAGAACCATTGAGTACCAAGCCAGTTAAGAAATAGACACGTATACATATATGTAAAAAAAATATATATATATATACGATCATGACCTTTATGGATGCCCTCCCCCAGGGTCGTAGACGATTGATTATGAATTTATTATATATTAGATTTTTTTGTGTATACATTAACGCAATTTCTTGCCGAAAATTATAATTTGCAATAAGAATTATATTATCCCATAAAACATATAAGTCCTTGGTAAATGGATGTTTTGAGTCTTTGTCATGAACAATAAAAGCATCGTTAACCCACAAGTGAATACATATGAAAAGCGTTGTGTATGTTTTTGCAGCAGCCTTAGCCACATGATAGTTGAATTCCCTGCACAGAACACGAAGAACAAAACACGGCGGCCAAACAAAATTTTTAAGATTTGGGTTGTCAATTGCTTAACTATGTGAATGCCGCACAAACTATATGACCCAATCGGGTTAAATTGTGACGTCATGGTATATATTCTTACTGATCTTACGCGTAGTTGATGATATGCCTTAATCTAACATCATGTCTTTGCAGATGTATTTACTAGCAATGTACTTGACGGAGTTGATGACGTAGATGAGTCGATGATGTAGATGATTTTGATGGCGATGGTGATGCTGTACGTTTCATATTTTTTTTTGTACTGCATTCCGTAAACGATTCTTTGCGTGTACCATTTCAACAAACAACCAAGCAACAAACGAACAAAGCAGCAAGAGTGGAGATTAGAATTCGTAAGAGATTGTCATAGTCACAACATCCCCGCTGCCCTTTCGTCGGGTAAGTGATTCTGATTGTGTTATTGATTAGAAATAGTTCGGATAATTCCAAATAGGCAATTTCATATCAAAGTCTTTTAACAAAAAACAAGGTGTCATTTGATTGCTGAAATGGAGAAGAAATAAAATTTTATTTCAAGTGGAAACATTTTCCAAAGGGTATTTTAAATAAAGCAGATTTAGATTACTTGTCCTTTTCCTACTTATATTGTGATTTTATTTCGGCAATGAAATATTAAGAAGTTTGATTTGATTTGTCGCCTTGGTCTATCAAAAACAATAAATATTCATGTTTGAAACAATTGAAGTTCCCGCCCTATTTACAACCAGAGTGCGGTCCAAATTGTTGAAAAAAAAAATGGACGAAAAATGAAACGGTCAACTACAGTGGGAGTGGTTGATCTTGATGGATATCATCGTGTAATTAGTTGATGACCTTTCGTTGTCTAGTGTGTATCGCTATGTATGGTATATACGAATATGCCATGAATATTATTTAAACAGTTGATTGGGGGAAGGGATAAGAGGAAGAGAGGAAGAAAAGTATTCTGAAGTAGTTTTCGTTTAGTGGAACAGTGATGGTGGGGAATGTAGACAAAAGAATGTGTAAGTTAAGTGCATATTGTTGCATGGCGCATTGTTGAAAAAGTTTTGACGTGTTCAAGAAACAACGGGCCCAGAAGAAAGGTTAAAATAAAAAAAAATACCGTAGTATACAATACAATATGAATGTGATTATAATATAATGTAATAAGTAGGATAAAGTTAAGGCGGTATAAAGCAGCCTTAACTCCTGTAATGTTGGCTTTGAATATGTACCAATGCTTCTACTGCAGTATCACGGAAAGCATATGACTGAGAGAGTTGTCATAACGATTCACCCAACGCGTCTTTCTGTGACAGCAGACCTGTCATAGTCAGCAGTAGAAGTGATAACAGTGGCAGGTGGTGGTAATGATGGTATTATGTCCATTGATGTAGATTTGATATTGATATTAACTTTGATTGGGAGGTTTGATGATAAGCTAAGTTATGTTACAGTTGAGTAGGGTTAGGTAAGGTAAGGTAAGGTAGAACACACAAAAGCAATAGTACAGAAATCAACGTGTAAATTTTTTTTTTTTCTTTTCTTTCTGCGGCTTATTTTCTTTTCAGTTTGTTTTTTTTTCTGTGCTGCCAGACAACACGTTAAGTTTTTGATGGCTTGTTTCCTTTACACGAAACTAGTTCCTCTCGCCCCGCCTCCCGCGTCCTCTTCCGCTTACAAAAGGAGCAATAACTGGACAGGAAACTAGTCTATGGTAAATACACAGGTTAAAATTAGTTAGGTTTAGGTTAGGAGAATTACATCATGTAAGAATCATACTCAATTGAATCCAATTCTGTACTGCTTTTATGTTCGTAATCCATAATCTACGTAATATTATTTTGGCTTTCAATATTTTTAACCTTCTTGCACTAAAAAAGTTACAACAAACAAAAACAACAAAAAAACAGTATTACTCTCTCTCTCTCACATTCAACTAACAAAGAAAGAAAGAAAAATTTGACTATTTTATATTCAACTTTTTATCATTCCTTTTACCAAAAATTTATATTCAAAGGTAAAAAAAAAACAGACAACCAGTTAATTTTCATTTGATTTCTTCATTTTACCCTTTCCTTTTTTTTTTCACCCTTTCTATACCTTCTGGGTTTACTTTTTCACTATTGACGGTTGGCCCTTCGAATTTTATTTCAAATCACCCAACCAACTTACCTACCCACCTACCTACCTGTCTTTCCTTCGCTTTCCCCCCCTTTAACACCCATTCATCTATCTTACTTACCAACACTGTCATGAGAAAGATTTGGAGCAGACGAGACAAAGACAAGAGAAAGAGTATCTCCCATACAAACAACGGGTCTCCCCTTGGCACTTCACGTCAACTGTTTGGTTCTGCAGAACACTTATCTCCTACACGTCACCCAGACGACGATCAATATGAATACGACGACAGATCCTCTATGTATGGTCTGCAATCCCTCACTTCTACCAACGACAAATACTCCACCCACAGCGTCACTACCTTAACTTCTAGTCCAACTGTTCCAAGATCATACGCTTCTCCAAGAATTGGTGGAAATCAACAACATACATCTTCATTAACATCACCAAGTCTACCTTCTTCCGCCCTGACCGTCAAGTTAAATTCTTTAATCAAACAAGATCATGACAACACCCTTGTGAAACACAGCTGGCTCAATGGAGTCATTAATGGTGGTGACATCAATGAAAACAACCTTCGTTTATACCGTGCCGAATTGAAAGGCTCCCATTTGTACTTGTACAAATCGACTCCTAATTTAAACATCAAGAACTTCCGTTTAGACGAACCTCCGATCCCAAAAGAAGTAGAGACAATGATGCAACACAGCAACAATAGCAGCAACAGTCTTCTTAATACCGGACCCAATTCCAACATCAGTACAAACACTGGCTCCTTGACATTACCATCTACATCGACTTATACCAATCGTAACAACCTCGCGGACACAGCTACAAGTGATACCCTTATTTCTTCCTCCCTGTTTGATACCAAATCACTCGACACTTCACGTATATCAAGTCCAATAGTCTCAAACACCGCTAACATTGGACCTCCAAATTTGAACTTGGGTAAAAATTCCTTAGTTGACACACCTACTTTAACATTGAAAAAGGATTTTCTTGATACTCCACGTACTAGTAGTGTCCCAAATACCCCAGTAACAGCTCCACCTTCACTACCAGTAACCTCATCAACAGATATATCAGAATACAATATCACATGCTTCAAAGCACAAGTACCACACCCTGATCTCCAATATGATTTCAAAACTCACACTTTCACCACTCCCTTGTTCAAAGACGGTAAGAATACATTAGAAGCATTGTTACATTTCCTATTCTTTAGTCAGGATCCAGCCGATTCCCACACGATACAGACAATAGTCAGCACATTACCCATCTTGCCAGATTTTGGTCAGATTTTAAAATTTGCATCCATATATTTGTCGCATATTTTTGAGAAAAAATTTGATGGATTGACCAACATTGATTTGGTTGTACAAAGAATACTTCAAGTGTTGAAAAATTTGGAACAGCATTTTGATGGTTATTTACTAAAATCAGATATTGCTCCATACATTTTGAAAATATTGGAAATCATAAATGATCACAAATTGGAAGATATTACGATATTCAAGAATAAAATGCTACAGAAGCAGCAATTATTAATTGATTTGGTTAATAACGATAATCTACCTTTGAATGTGCAGCCATTCCAGGATTTGAATTCAGAAGTGTTCATGAAAGAGGTTAATTTAATTGATTTTGCTTACACGATTAGTGAAATTGATTTACGCTTTTTCAAGAATTGGAATTCAAATATCGACAAATCATTATTGTTATATTCTTCCATTAGCGATGATACCAATAGAGATTTCTTTTACAAAAAGAACCCCTTAATATTTAATAATGACTATCACGTGCATTACTTATCAAGGTTATTGATTAACCATTTATTTATTGAAAATATGAACACAACCATGAGCTCGGCCATTTTGGAAGCCAAGGCTAGATTGTTAGAGAAATGGATCGATTTAGGTTGCTTGTTGGATAAATCGGGAAATATGTCATCTTGGTTGGGTATATCGTCAATCATTTTATCGCAACCTGTTTTAAGATTGAACAAAATCTGGTCCTTGGTGACTCCTGATTACATTAAGCTATTAAAAAACGATTGGTCGCCTGTTTTATTTGAGTTGGACAGAAGATATTTGCTCAATGAATCATCGATCGATCTGAACAAGCCTCTGCACTTGAATAGCGATGACGCTAGAGATTTCAACTCCAAAGATTCCTATCATATCATGGCTCCAAGAGGATTAGGTAAAATATATCCTAAGGAAAGAGTGATTCCATACTTTGGTGATTTGGTGATTAACAACACTGTTGGTGCCGATAAAAGTGTCGATATCTACGAAACCGAATCCATTTGGAAAAGAATCAATTACTCCTTTGACAGGTGGAACGATTATTTGACTAATTTGACTAACCACGACGATATAATAAGATACAATGACGATGTGATTCGTCGATATGATTCCATGGGATTCATGTTCTCCAACGAAAGTTTGAATCAAGTTTTGTACTTAGGATCCAACAATGACGATAGACAAATGGATGGAAGGCCATCGATCAGACACAGAACTTCTAACACTGACTTATCCAATAAACTTTTACGTTTGATAGAATTAAATTGTGATTCGATGAATTTGGAAAAAATCATGAGATTGTCTTTGAACTTGGAGTCCGATTTGCTGGAAGCCTATTTGAATATTTCAAACTCCATTTCTGTTATCCCTTCAACGCCGCTAGAGTTAATGTTTTTAAGAACAGGTAATAACAGGTCAAGTATATCCATAAATTCAGTTGAATCAAGTGGCCTTTCTACTGATGTATCACAACCAATTGACTTCAACCCATCAGCCCGTATTCCAACGTTCAACAACAAATTCTTCAAAATAAATCTATCCAAGTATGACGAATTAACCAGTTCGGACGATAAAATAGTAAATCAACCTTTGGATCCATCCATCAATAAGCATAATTTTGTTGTCGATTCAGGCTTGACTTTCAGAATTGATGATTTCTTAGCTGAAATGGATAACTACTCATCACAATCGATGTCTACTGGCACAACTGGTGCTGGAGGAAGCGACGATTTTGTTACTGGCGCTGATGACGATGACGATGTTCCTGGTTTGGGTATCGATGTTGATGACATTTTGAATTCAGACAAGTTTACAAATTTCCTGTTGTCACCTAAAAATAACATCAACAACACCAACACTAACTCCAAAAGTAGCAATAAAAGCGATTTAAGTGTGGATGGTAACATAAAGAAAATGTATAAATTTATTCCAAAGTATGCCACTGTTGACAAGTTGATTGATTTGTTGTTGCTTGACTCCAGATACTTCCATCGTGATGTGCACCTTGACTTGACAGAATACAGATTTGTTTTCTTGTTGAACTATAATTCGTTTATGACTACCAAAGAGTTGTTGGAAAAATTGGCTCTCAGATTTGTGAATTCGGGAAACGCAGTTATTTCAGTGATGAAGAAGAATTATTTGCTTAAGAAGTTCAACAATAACGATCTTGATAGAGGAACACGAGGTGAACCAAACTTTAATCAAGGTGGTCCTCAATTACCTATTGATTTCCCTAATTGGGATTTGGATACCGCGGTGGATTTAAATGAATTGGGTGAAGTGGATTATGAACTATTATTGAAGATCCAGATCAACATTTTGAAAGTGTTAATTGTTTTGATTAACAATTTTTACTCAAATTTCTCCTTGGATTTAGCCAACAAAAATATTCTTATCAAGTTGTTAAAGTTGTTCAGTAACGAAATATTGCAATGGTACAATTCCAACAAGATTGACAATTCTTTGGAAAGATCATTTGAAAGTTTGGTAACCTATTACAAGAAATTGAAGAAACTATTTGTGAAAAAGACATACCGTCCAGTAGAGGTGCTGAAGTTTGATGAATATTTGATCAACGAATTTAGATTCAACAACTCACTTCATGAAGTTCCAATGAATAGGAATTTGCCAAGTCATAGAAATGTTCAAAAGATTGAGAAATTCTTATACAAATTTAACAAATTGTTGGCAGTTTTCTATAAGGGTATAAAAGCAGAAGATTGGGCGAAAGTTTATAAAATTTTGGAGAACTCCTTTGAGAAGAATGCATTATTTGACTTTAGCTTGCAAAAGACAACCACCACTGAAGAACAAGTTATAGTGTCCAATATTTTCAATTTCTTTGAATCATTGGTAATGCCAGAAGAACGTCAATTGTTGTTAAAATCATTCCCGCTTGTGTTCCGTAAATTATTCAAAGTTTATTTCAAATTTAAGAGCTACTTGATAGTTCAATTGACGGATTTGAACATCACCAACGAGGAGAGATTAGACAGAATGAAGACTATATTAATTATGGCAAAAGTTTCGAAATTGAAAATGAGTGATAACCAATTTGTCTTTGAAGGTATAGGAAATATCCCATCATGTATTGAAACTGCCATCATCAATGCTGTTTATTCACCTGAATCCAGATTGTTTTCAAACCAATGGGTTAGAGCTGCTCAAGCATTATACCGCCGTCAAATAGAAGGAAATCGTTTTGATGATATCGAACTGTTATTACCAGCAAATATCACCATTCATGACCTACAATCTACTGAACCATTGTTGCCATGTTTTGGTTGGATAATTGAAAATTTAATTGAAACAGATAAATGTCCATCTTATTTCAAGAACATGATCAATTTTAACAAGAGATACTTGATTTACAAATTGATTAGAGAGTTAAGTGTTGAAGATTTTGAAGGCGAATCTGGTAATGGAGACTTCACTTTCCATGATTCTCGTGAGTTTGACTTTTTATTGAAATTAGACGAATCGTTGGTTAATCAACAAGTCCACCGAGAATATTCTCCAGGGGAAAGGTTTAAGATTTTCAGAAATGTTATGAGAGACCAGCATCATATATTATTGATGGATAACCAGAAGAAGCAATTGAGAGACTCCAAGCTGTTGATACTGGGTACCAACCAGTTGTCTATCAATACCGGTTACAACAGTATGGGTATGGGTAGCGGCAATTCCAACTCCAATAATATCAACAATGGGTTGAATGGAATGCATACTTTATCAAGAAAGACATCCAACACATCACTCAAACGTCAATCATTATCATATAAATCTAGTTCATCATCCAGATTTAAAATAACTGGGTTGTTTACTAAATCAAGACCATTTTCATTAACTGGGAATACTGGTGCAGCAGAAAAAATTGTTGCTGTTCGGGAATTACCTAGCCCAGATAGTCAAGTTGAACTTAAACAAAAACCGACTTTGGTTATTGCATTGAAAAACAGAAAGATTTTCCCAGTTTATCTCATGTCGTTGTGTTTCAAGATTGATTCTGAAACAGGAAATGATGAGTTTTTCTTTCAAGCAACAAATGACGTGGATTTAAATGATTGGTTAGTTAAATTGAATTACAGTAATCGTCATTGGTTTTATTCCAGAGTGCTCAATTATAAGAATACCAGTAATAATACAGTTTTTGGTGTTCCAATCAGCTTTGTTTGTTCTAGAGAACAATCATTAGTTCCAAATTTCTTACAGGCTATTTTTGATGAAATTGAAGAGATTGGTATTAAGGATGTTGGTGTTTACCGTATTAGTACTTCTATTAGTGAATTAACTTCCATTAAGCAATCAATTGATAGATATGGTAAGATTAGTTTTGAAGATAGAGGATATGATATTCATGCATTGACAAGTATTGTGAAATCATATTTCCGTGAATTGCCAGATGCCTTGTTAACTGATGAAGTGATCAATCAATTTTTCGAATACAGACAAGAACAAAAATCAGGAGAATTGGAGAGTTTTAAAGATGTTGATATTTTCAAATATCAAAATATTTTGACATCATTGCCAATTGCCAATTATAATACTTTGAAAGTGTTGATTAGACATTTGAAAAAAATCAGTACATTCAATGAAGCAAATAAGATGACTGCTTCCAATATAGCTACAGTTATTGGACCTGCATTAACTGAGGCTAGTAATTTGGATATTTTAATTAACAATTTTGGATTTATGAATTTGGTTTTGGAAAAATTAATTACAAATTATAATGAGATATTTGATGATGATGAACGAAGCTTGAGTGATGATGATGAAGATGGTGCTGGTAAGGGACATGAACATTCTAAGACGATCAGACCTGCTGTTCAAATGACAAATGTAGCTGAAGCATCTGAAGAAGATGAAGAAGAAGAGGAGGAGGAGGAGGAGGAAGAGGAAGAAGAAGAAGGCCATTATCAAGAGGAGTCAACAGAAGACACTTCAGAAGTTACAGCAGAAGAAGGTGAGTTAACAGAAGTGCCAGGTATGAAACGTAGTTCAGAATTCCACGATTTACATTTCACCAAAGATGAAAAACTTCAATTATGATTATAGAGCAAAAAAAAAAAATTGTGTGTGTGTATACATAAGATTATTTACAGTGTAATTATAACAACAACAACAGATATTAATAGTAATAATAATAATAATAATAATATAATTTATAATAGTATATATAAACTCTAATAACTCTAACGAAATAATTTTTGAATGAAAAAAAAAAAGGACAACGAACATACAACAAAAATAGGTATGGTTTATTCTGTTTTATGTTTAGTTTATGCAATTTCAAAAGAAGATTTCCCAAAATCTGGAGTACCACCCAAAGTTGCAAAAATATCGCCAACGTAATTTTTAGAAGCATATTTAATTCCCATTTCATAAACCTTATCCCAATTTTGTACAATATCATGAACGATAGGGGTACCGCCAAGTACCAAATTATTCAAACTAGCTTCAATACCACCATCTGTTCTATTGAAAAAATATTCGTATGTAGACATACTTGGAGGTGGTCTTGAGAAATCAGAAATTGTTCTCATAACTACAACTCTATCATAATCAACTAATCCATATTTCGTCAATCTCGTCAACACTTCCAAAGTGGCATTATCTTCTTGTGCAGTGGAACAATAATTGGCTGATCCATTTGTCATTAATTTGGAAAAATTGGCAAAATAATCATTCAATACATTTCCGGTGAAATAATTATCACTAGTTAATACATCACATTTAACGGCTTTAACATCTCCTCTTGCCGCTGTTTCATTATATAATTTCCTGAATTCAGCGTTTAATTTGTTGCCATTGTTCAATGTTACATTGGATGCTAATTGAAATGCCCTATTTCTTAATGCTTCATTAAGTTCAAAAACTTCAGTACCATACACTGTGTTTGGGTAGGTGTGTTGATTATCGGTTCCATAGGGAATATATCCAGAAACCCAATCAGGATTGGTTTTGATATAATCTTCATAAGCCAATTGATATTCCAACCCCACTTGAACGGCATATTTGGCAAATGTAACACTACCTAATGTTGTATAATTCGGTTCACCACCAGCAATACCAGCAACAAGGAAATAAGTTTTGGATAATTCGAAAAGTGGATTCATGATTAATGAAGTCATTGATCCAGCAGCGTTGATTTCTCCTTCTCCAATAGTTATTTGACAAATTGTATAATTTGAAGTACAATGAATAGTAGGATAAACGGGGGATAATCCAGGTATGGTGATATTATGTATAAAATCTAATGAATTTAACCATGGATCTCTTTCTAATTCAAACATTGAAATGATGAATGCTTTAGGTTGATAAATTGCAAATGGTTTACCATAGGATGTATGGATGTTGTTGTTTGAAGTATCGGTGATTTCATTGATAAGTGCAGTTTCATTGATTTCACGTTTATGAATTGGACTAGAGAATGTGATGGTTGAGAATAATGCACTTGATAATGTTAAAATGGTTGAGAATTTCATCTTGGGATACTTATTTTGAAAAAAATTTATATGCAAAAAAAATATAAAATGGAATTGGAAAGGAGGGGGGGGATAATAATCATGATGGTATTTATAGTTGAAATTTTTCACAAAGGAATGATTTGATTTAATTCAATTGTAGGATAATTTGAAATGTTCAATTGGTAGAGATTGAAGAATAGGACAAAAAAGAGATGAAACCAAGCGGCATCTCCTTTTTGAAGAGTCAATCTAATTTAATCTAATTTAATTTAATTTAATTTAATTTAATTTATTGTTTTATATCTTTATTAGTTTATCAGTTGGACAGGAAAGGAACTCTAGCAATGATAATTTATTAATTATTTAGAATTTTAACCTTTTATGCATTCTCTGCATATAATTGTGCTTAATTAGGTAAATGGAATAACTTGAAATTGTTAATCAAAATTGTATGTTTTGGTGAATTGAGAAAGACAAAAAGAGAAATGCCGTTCCAACGGAAGCATTATGAAAGAGGAGAGAGGCTTTTAAAGATAACGGGAATATGTTTTTGTGGCAAGTCCAATTTTTGGCTCACTTCGGGGGAAAGACATAAGTATTGATGCTTGACACAAAAATTACCAACGAAGATTGGCTTCTTGTTTTTATACAAATCATCTTTTGGGTAAATTCACCTTATGAGTATAGAGATAGAGATTGGATGAATAAATAAATAATCTGTCTATTAATTATGGTCTTAAAATTTGATTCCTATAAGAATAATTTGCAATTAATATTTCTCCGTTTCTCTCTTCCCCTTTGTTATCTGCAAGGTCGGGTTCCTGATTATCCGACCAATTTTTTTTTTCTTTTTTTTTTATCTTGGCATTATACACTCCTTTTTTAAAACCCTGTGATTTTGTATGAATCTTTCCCAAAATCTCTCTTGTCATCATTACCAAGTGTACCCAAAATATCACCCAAATAATTATCTGCTCTAAATGCATCACCCAGTTCATACAACTGGTACCAATTATTCACCACATCTTCAACAAATGGCACCCCACCAATATATAAATTATCCAATGCATGTTGAAATCCACCTTTTGGATATTCATTGAAAAATTCAATTGGATCAATTGATAAATCATCTGGTTTACTTACGAAATTAGAAATTGTTCTCATGATTACTATTCTTTCATAATCAATCATGCCATTATTTTTATTTTTAGCTACCCTGATGAATGATTCCAAACTTGCATTTTCTTCTTGTGCAGAAGAACAATAATTTGCAGTTCCATTGGTGATTAAATTGGCATATGAATCAAAATAATTGTTTAATATATTTCCGGTGAAATAATTATCACTGGTTAATACATCACATACAAGAATATCGGGATTCCCATTTGCTGGATAATCATTCTTGTATAATTTTCTCAATTTTATATTATCTTCATCTCCAATTTTCAATAATTGTTTATTTTGTAATGATAATTCCATAGCTCGATTTGTTAATTTTTCATTCATTTCAAATACTTCAGTTCCATAAACGGAATCAGGATATTCATTGGGGTGTTTTGTTCCATAACTGAAATATCCACTATTCCAATGTTTAATCCTATGGTGGTTTAATTCCCTGGAATCAATTTGATATTGTAATCCTACTTGAATGGCATATTTAGCAAATGTGACTGATCCAGTAGTTACCTTTTGAGGATTTCCACCAGCTATACCTGCCAATAACCAATATGTTTTGCTGAATTGGAATTTGTTATTGGAGATTAAGAATGCTATTGAAGAAGCTGCGTTGATTTCTCCTTCACCAGTGGTGAATTGACAAATATCATAATTTGAAGTACAATGAACGTGGGGATACAAGGGATGTAATCCAAGGATGGGGATATTGTGAATAAAATTGATTTTAGAAGTCCAGGCGTCTTGTTCTGGTTGAAACATGGAGACAATCATTACTTTGGGTGAGATCTTGTGGGAGAGGAGAGATTGGGGAGGAATGGGATAGCATGACGCGAGTTGTAAATAGGTTAATGTGAGGAATAAAGTTGATATTATTGAAATCATTTGTCTAAAAGAGGAATAAAAGAAAAGAAAGAAGTGGTTGAAGATATATAAGATAAGGAAAAAAAAAAAAAATAAAAATAATTAAGTGCTTGGGCATCGATTACTCTTTGCTTTGTTGCGAAGTATTGTACCGTTAATTTTTTTTTTTTTTCCGATACCGAGGAAGATCATGTCTTGTGACCACAATTTGCAAGATTGATGATGATGATCGGGAAGAAGCTTTTCTTAGGCAATGAGTTACATAGACAATAGGGTCATGTTTGAATTTCATTGGTTTTACAGAATGGAACTGATATTTTTTTTTTTCCATCCAGTTTATATAAGCTCTAATTTTACTTTACAATAAATCAATGGTACTTTTATTGAAATGATTCTTGGAAATTCTAGTTTTATTTTCACCACCAGTAGTTTTATTGCCCATCATTGAAAAAACATCCTTATAACCACCATTATCTCTAACATCATCTTCATAAACAACTTTAACTGCTCCATTTTTAATTAAACTATCTTTAGCAGTAGCCCAAGAGAATCTAGTAAATCCATAACACCATCCAAATATATTATCCATATTACCATTTAAATATTTTTTAGTATTTGGATCTCCAGGATATCCTGAACCCAATTGATGACCTCGAAGAATATCAAGTGTGTTATTATAATATTCAATATTCTTATCCCTAGTCACTTTAGCCACAACAGATGCCGCACTTACTATGGGATAAATACTATCTGCCTTTTTAGCCACAGTGATGTCAATTTCTGGGAAAATCCCCTTTAATTTAAGTTGATAACTTGTTGGTGGACCCACAGTATCGACATATATTTTTGAAATTTTAACACCTTTTTCCAATACACGTTTAATGAGGTCAATGGTAGTATCATGAGCTTGACTGTTTAAATTATATGCTCCTTTATTGGATGATTGTAACATCCCCAGAGAAATATCTCTTGCAGTGATTGTAGTTGTTGCCCATGCAATATTTTCATTTAATTCACTTGATGGATTTTCTATTTGTTTAAATAATTCTTCCCTTTTGGATTCAGTTAATATTTTGGAATCGGCAAATCCGTATGAATTTTGTAATCCAGACAGAAAAGATTCTAAAGCATATGCTACACCATATACCATGGGACCCAATACTGGACCTCTGCCAGCTTCATCAACTCCAAGAACAATGGGTTGAGAATTGTTGGAAATAATGGATGATGGGATTTGGGAAAGATATGTTGAAGTGATGAATTTTGTAGGGTTTTTGATGGTTGTTACTGATGGTGGTAACCATGTACGATGTTGTTTCTTGTTAGGAATATTTGTGATTTGTTCATTTTCTTTGGGACTTAATGAGTCAAGTTCATCGATTTTTCTTTTTAGAACAATTGGTCCATCTATGGTGGATTCAACTGGTGCCATTTTAGGAATTACTATAAAAGAAGAAAAGAATCGATGTAGATGAGTAAACTGTTGAAGTTTACCTTTTGTAATATGTGTGTGTGATTTTTTTTTTCAGCTGTGCAAGCGTAAGGGCAAAAAGACGCGTAGTCTAACATCCATGACAGTTTATTTACAATTCACGTAAAAAACAATTTACATTTTGTAATGATAACTGCTTGGTCTACTGAGATGTTATGATGATGAAATACCCTCCGCCATTGTTATATCTTTATCAAAAACCAAACCTGTGATAAGATATCTCAGTAATTGGCCCCATTTCGTAAAATAAATACCACTCCCGTGATTTCAATATCTACAACCACCAAAAACATTGTTAGTCCGTGTTTCGGCATAATAGGGGCTTTCACCAAAAACAATAAGAAACAAAGAATATTGATTTTGTAAGTAATCGATTATTGAGTTCTATTATATCTATACCCTTTGCATGGCTTAAAGAGCTGGTAGTTAGTAGTTGGTAATGTGGTAGCGTTCAATAAAATAAAAAGACGCGTCTTTTGTGGTGTGTGAGAGAGAGAGAATGAATAAGAATCAATCACGAGCAATATCATATTTCGTCCATTAGCCACCTAAAGTTAACAACAACAACAACAACCACCATAAAAGTATTGCTATAAATTGGAGATTAGATTGAGGAAATCAGTTGACATGGGTTGATTCACTTTGAAACATATGCAAAATTTGATCAGTTTCAAATGTTATTAAAGATGTTTCAAAATAATGCAATGCAATAAAATACCAAAAGAAGAAAAAAAAAAACTTTTTTTTTTTCTTGCAGGTTCAAACTTAAAGCTACTTATTGATCTACCTGATGTAATATATCTTTGGCTAGAGATATATAGTCAGTAAAATCCAGCTATATGTATGAGTTGTTGTTGTTGTTGTTGTTGTTGTAGTGGGAGGTTGAAATTGTATTGATGTTATTCCCATTGAAGATCTGTAAGTTTTTTACCCCTTTTTTTTTTAACTCAAATCTGAAATTTCTCGTAAATTGTTTCATGCCAGTCTATTTTTAAAAACCACTAACATCAACATCAAAAATAAAAAAAACAATACACAAATGATAAACGATTAAATAACCCTGTAAATTACATACATAGCAATGATCTTTCTTGCTCTTGTTCTTGTCTCTTCTTGAAAATATATATATGCTTAAGTAGTGCCATACTATTCCAATGGTCAACATCTATGTGAACAAATTACTGCAAAATAAAATTTAAACTAAATTGATAATATTTACGTTTCGAAATATCGTGTAACTTCTTCTTGTTATATTTTCTTTGCCAGTTATTGTGTTAAATAATTTCATGCTTAATAATTTTTATCTCTTTGCAATTTTATATTCATTTTAATATTTAATATTTTATATCTTACATTTTCTTTTCCTTTTTACCATTTTTCCTTTTTTTTTTTTTCAATATCTTATTTTTCATTTTCACAAGAAGAATATACCAACCAACCAACCCAGTAATCCACCTCATCTCCTAACCCAAATCAACCACCACCACCACCATTACAACATCCCTTTCACTTTCACTTTCACTTTCACTTTCACTTTCACTTTCACTTTCACTTTCACCCACAGCCCCACTTTCTCCTATCCCTACCAATCATCTATACTTGCACACATTAGTATCTTGTGACTACATCAATGCATCATGGCTAATAAACGATATAGTCACCTAACAACCAACAAGAAAGATCATTTCAATACTGAGAAGCAAATACAAAAATACCATTTGGATGTTTCCACATTTGATGTTATCAACGTCAATAATTTCAGAAATTATAATGGATCAACAATATTTTGGTACTTGTATATGTGGACTTTAGTATTGTTATCATTTGCATTATTAGCTACCGATATTTATTCATGTCTAAATATATTGGTATTCCACAAATGGGCCACCGATAATTATCAACCTTATGCTTATTCCATTGCCAAATGGATCTTTACCGGATGTATAATTTTCCAATTTGTATTACTTTTCTATCATTGGATGTGGGCTATACATATTTTAAGAACCAAAAATATTGCATTAGTTTATTTGAATTCAATAGCTAAAAAATTCTATTCTATACGAAGTTATGATTATTTTTGCCTATTGAATAATATCAATGAAGGGAAATTCTTTGATTGGTGTTGCTTTTTAACATATTATGAATTGGATAATGCATTACAAATACTCGTGGCTGATACACCACGTCAAGTTATTAATGTCCTCACGTTACGTTATTATGCCACTGGTGGTGAATTGAATAATAATATTCTTGAAAATATTGAAGCTATTGCTAAAACCAATTTATATTTATCTGTGATTTTAAGTTTTATGTGTTTGTCAGTGTTCATTTATGCCATTTTTTTATTCAGGTTTTTATTTGGCATGTTATGTTATGTTCCCTTGAAAGTATCGTTGAAAGGAGATGGGTTTAATTCATTTAAAGATTATTGTTGTAGTATAGTGAATGATCATATTGAGAATGCCGTTAGGTTGAATCATAAATCTAAAACAGAATTATTGGAACAAGGAATATTATCAGAAGAAAGAATTGCTAAATTACCTATATTGAATGAAAATCCACCTAAATATGGTGATCATTCCAAAAATTTCTATCGTACCACTACAAAGGAATATTCTACAAAAGAATCCATAATACCATTACGTGATATGAATAATAGATCCAAATCAACACAGGATTTCACCCTTGAATATGCTCCAAGAAAGGAAGAACCGGTATATTCACCAATTAATGATCAATCAAATAATCTAAATAAAAGATTAAGTCAATTAAGAGAAAAATACAATTATCAACAATTAACCTATTCAAATTTAGGAAATACAGATGTCAATAATAATAATGCAGTTGATTGTGTACCTAAAAAAGATGACATAAAGTCATTTGGAATTAATCGAAGACCACCACCTTCAGCAGCACCTTCAGATCAACAATTCTCTAATCCATTAATTCCTCGACCACAAATACGATCCAACAGTTTACCATTCCAAGAATCATCTACCACTAACAACATCATGGAAAAAAACACAATTGGAAAATTACCACAACGTTCATTTACTGATAATTTGGAATATAATATACCCAAAAGAAAAATACCACCTCCTGAATTATCATTCCAAATGGATGATGGTGAAGAATCAGATATCATCTATAACAATCATATGATTCAACAACCAAATAAGACATATATTCAAGAATATCAAAGACAAGATTTCCATAATTTGGGTCAAACAAACCATAATGAAACTCAAATTATGAATGAAGTAAATCTTTCGAATCCATGGAAACACGAATATCCTACTAGTCATAATCATAGTCATGATAATAATAATAATAATTTCAATAATAATCCTTTCATGCAATCAAGGGAGGCAATTTCCAATCCTATTATAGAACAATCATCTATTCCAGGTTTTAATCGAACATATACTGATGAATATCCAATCACTGAAGCTGAAAAGCAAACCACCACTTCTAATGAAATGTCATCTAAGGATACCACTGCAAATGAATCTGTAATAAGTGATAAAGAAGAACAAGAACAAGAAATAGAAGAAGAAGCAGAAGAAGAAGAAGAAGAAGAAGAAGAATCATATCCTGGTACTGATAGTATTATAGAGCAGTTTTTCGATGATAATAATCTGAGTGATGATGATGATATCAAGCCGGTTCAAGATGCTCCATATCCTGTACGTGGAGTATCTAAATATTTTGAACGAGATGATAGATCATAGATGATAGATGATAGATGATAGATCACAGAGGATAGAAGATGGGTATTATGAAACAAACAGAATCGATATAGAATACATATGCATCAATAGATAATTTCAATAAGACAATAATGGAGCTTCTCCCTATGATTTTGTATAATATATTGGTTTTCCATTATTTAAGGAGGATGGAAACAGTTTGGAACACATATTTATATCACACATGGTAGCTCTGGTAGCAAATTTACTTTGAGTCACAAGAAAAAAAATAAAATAAATTAAAAGGCAATGCCTTCTTTTTAGACTTAAACTTTAAAAAAAAAACACCCAAGAAAATAAAAAAGCAAAAAGAATTGAACAAATAACTTTTAGAAAACAATTTTACCATTGATTCTTCTTTATTTTACTCTTCTTTCTTTCTTTCTTTCTTTTATTCAATTTTAATCTTTCAATTGTTTTGTTTTTTAATTAAATTCATTGAGTTTCCTTAAATATTGCGCAAGGCCAACTATCTCCACAATTGACAAATCTAAAAAACCGAGCCAAAATTGTGTGTTATTTCAAAAAAAATGATTGTACCAACGAATTCCGAAGACACCACCCCAGTTTCACTTATCAAACGATACTATTATTACACCAATGGTTTACTGAGTACATGGTGGACATGGCGTTGGTTATTATGGTTATTGATTCTTATTCCAGTTCTTCTCATGTTGTTTTTGTTCTTTTTAAGAAGAAGAAGAACTAGAAGTAAAATGATTTATAATACTGCTCCTCCAATTCAATCACAAGGTCCGCCACCTTCAGGTGATGGTTATTATAATCAATATAATCAATATCAATATCAAGAAGGTAATGTAAATGGAGGTGAATATTATATGAATAATGATTTGCCACCACAACAAACTCCGGATTATGTGCCTCCTGCATATCCTGAAACTGGTCAAGCACAACAACAACAACAAGAATCAGGGGTTTATGAAGAATATTCTCGACCAGCTAATCCACCTCCAGCACATACCAAGAACTAGTAGAAAGAGAAAGATACAAAAAAGATTTGTGATTGAGTTTATATTTGAGTTCTTGTTTCCCAATTTGTAAAAAGAAAAATTTATTGCTTAGAATTGATAGTTTGATTAGTTTCGTTCTGTTAGTTAGTTAGTTATTAGTATAGTTTTGTTTATTCTGTTTTACTGTTTATATATACATGTATATATCTACCAAAAAGATTTTGTTGTATTTTCGTTAGTGTTGATAATCGGCTAATATTGCCCCTCCGTGGTATTTGAGCCACTTGATTAAGGCACGGCGATGTCAGCGTTTTTTTTTTTTCTTTTTTTGAGTCACGAGGCTGAAACTCCATGGTTAACATAACTATTGTAACGTCATATTGCGCTCAAAATGAAGATGCAAATAGAGATAGAGAGGCACTGGCTTGGGTGGACATTACTCAAGATATGCGCTGGAATTGGATCTGTTTTATAATGGGAGTATACTTGATAACGGTTAGTGTCCGAGGCAGGCAGGTTACTCAAAATTGATCAACAGGGGGGAATTCCACCACGTGCGATTTTGGTCCAACCCCCACTTGACACTCCTACACCAACCAAAGTCTGTTATTGCCCAAGAAACATCTAATTGTGAGATTCCATTATAGAACGAATCACATTGAAGTTTGAATGGAATTTGAATGGAATTTGAATGGAATTTGAATGGAATTAGAATTAACGTTACTTATCCATCAACAGGTGCGGACCAGATATCTACATCAATAGATCAATAGTTATTATTATTGAAACTAAGTAAAATGCAAGATAAAAAGAACTCCAGAAACATAGTAGTGAAAATTAACTTCCTTATTCTGAATAAATTGAGTTACTATTCCTTAGCGAATTAATTTGACCCCCTGAAAAATAAGGGGAACAGCTTTATCAGTTGATAAAAATTACGTCATGGTCAACACCAACTACAATTTCTTTTGAAAAACTATTGTAAATCACAGTTATAGTTAAGAATTGTTTCACTTACCAATTAGATGCTTTAAAAATCGTAACTATATCAGAAAGAAAAAGAAAACCCCAAATAAAATAAACCATGGTTTTAACAATGCAAAAGCATGACTAAAATGACTTTACAAAAGATAATTTTTTAAAAAAAAAAAACAAAAGTAAGGGGTTCAATGAAAAATAGGAACAACTAATATGACGGAGATAAGATCTAACGTTGTTGGGAGTGGGAGAGAGAGAGAGAGAGAGAGAGAGAGAGAGAGAGTGGAATATTACATTATTTTGCATAATTGGGATGATAATAATAATGGGAGAATTTATCACATGTTAATTGGTTTATATACATGTATATATACCTGGGATGTCGATTACCTAGTCTATTTATTTGTTGGTAATACCATCTTCACAACGTGGAGTCTGAATGTTTTATTGTTTTTTGGGTAGAGGGTTCATTCTTTTTTAATTTGTTCTATATAACAGATATGTTGGATGTGAAGATTTGACGAGGCAAATTTTAAGGAATTGTTCCAATACATGAGACAGCCTTTCTTCTATGCTATAATGATTAAATGATTCCAAGACCAATTTGCTCTTGTATTCCTTCTTCAATGGTATAAACTTAACAAGCATATGATATTGATGGTGATGATCATGATCATGGTGACGATTCGATAATCACACTGTATGACGTCATATATTTGTTTGTGTTGTACACACAAATTCCCCATCAAGAAAATATTTTGCAACGATACAAAAAAAATGCAAAAAAAAAAATAATTAACCACTTATGTCAATCAAATGACGTTATATCCACAGCTTTTTTGTTTAATGTATTTATTGTTATCAAATTTACATAATAATCCAGAATTATTAAAGAAATGTGTCATTTTGAATTAGACCTAGCCCCAAGGCAGGTAATTTAATTAATCACACAAAAACATGATTACTATTTTTTTGGGGTTGGTTTTTAAATAAAAAAAAATTGACAGGTAATGTAAAATATAATAGTAATATTATTATAAAGGAAACGAAGAATTGAACAATCGAATGACTTAAAAAAGAAAGAATATAGATATATAAACTACAAACACCAACGGCTTTATAAAACAACATGAAAAAACCTTAATTCTCTTTTCAGTATTATTGTCATAACCTCAATGGGGGGGAAATTAAAGTTGAAAAAAACAATACCAATACCCAAGCAATTTCAACTCAGAAAGACATCAAATGTAAAGACATCAAATTAAAAGAAACTAAAAACAAAATTTTTTTTCCATATCTTTACTTTGACGTCTTTTAGGTTTTATATCTTATTATATATAATATTTATGAAAGAGTAGTTATTTTATAAACTTATTTTGAGGGGGGGGAAACCCGTTTGTGTCTATAAGTTGGGTAAAAAAAATGGGGGTTGTCTATATATTAAGGTATGGTTATCCTCCTCCCCCCCCCCAATAATTTTTCCTGGCTCATATGAGTATATTTATATTTATATTTATATTTGCATTTATATTTCCGTCTTTTTTCATTTTGACGTATTTAATATTCAATAATAATTACATCCCCAGCAATAAATAATTTTACAATAATGTTTATAACAACCAACGACATCCCAATATCTTATAATTTAACTGATCTAATACCAACGTTATTAAATCAATCAATATATGATCCATTGGCAACTAATTTAACTTATTTTTGTGCTTCATATAATTTAACCATTTTGGAACAGGATAATTGGGTATCACAAATTTCAAGTAGTTATAGATGTGGGAAACATCTACTAGTTGATAGATCCAAAAAAAAAAATTCAACATCAACATCAACGTCAACTTCAACTTCATATTCCAAAACACAATCTTTTAATGATGACACTGATCATGAGACAGATAATGAGACAGATAATGAAACCGATGATGATGAAATATCATATCGTATATTCACAGAATCAAAAGGGAATATTTCAACGATTAATTATCCATGTTTTGAAATTGAAGGAATTTTCCAAAATGAAACCATATGGACTGTTAATATAGGTAGGGCAATTCTTTGTGGTATTCAACATCCATTAGCTGATGAATTAATTCTTGATAGTTTACAACAAGAATCATTAGGAAATTCCAATTCCAATTCAAATATAAATACAAATACAAATTCCAATACGGTTGTTCCAGATAGTGTAAATTCAAATACGAATAATGGTGGTGGGAAAACTAATGATGGAATTAATATGAGATATTCTTATTGGTTGATTATATTTGCCATGTTATTCCTACTGTCTCTTGTATAATTTTGTTATTAATATCTATATTTCAAAACCTTTTTACTGTGTTTTTTTTGAATTTCTTTATTAGAGGGATATATGAATATCTGATATTCATTTCCAGTAGTATGCATTTAGTATTACAATAGAGATGGTGAAAAAGAACACGGATGAGTTTCGGTTAGAATATCCGATACAATTTAAAT
Organism: Candida labiduridarum; assembly: GCA_030572435.1. Taxonomy (NCBI): domain Eukaryota; kingdom Fungi; phylum Ascomycota; class Pichiomycetes; order Serinales; family Debaryomycetaceae; genus Candida; species Candida labiduridarum. The sequence continues at coordinate 17,323 of JAJLZW010000113.1, read as the reverse complement.
AAACCCGGATAAACATCTGATAGAAATCGGATAAACATCGTAATATGTATGTACTGCTGCTGATCCCCCATGCGGCAAATTCGAAATGTACCATCACGTTATTAACCGGGGGTTACAAAAAAAAAAAAAAAAACTATTTCTTGGATTTTATCGTGTGACTTGTCTGTAGATTAATGAATCCAAAGCAGTAGAGATCAAGATGAAACGCAAGGTAGATACTTCCCCGGTTTTTTTTGTTAATTAAAATTGACTGACAAAGGATAGCAATATACAGTTGTGATGCTGAAGTTCTTCCGTTTTTAAAAATATAAACATGAAACATATGTTCGAATTTGAAAGAATAAATTTCAATCTGAAACAGACGTATATACTCTTTGATTTGTTAACTAATTTGGTGGGTTAGTTTGCTAAATTAGATGTTGCATAAAAGTCGTGTGAAATGTAACATCAATTTGCTGCTACCCTCCCTTCAACTTTTATTATTATTTTTTTTTTGCCTTCTTTCGCACACGTTTTCTGTGTCAGAGTATACCAATTGATAAAAGACTTATACGCACAGCTTTATTACTACTTCAGCCACAATAAGGTCGTGTGAAGGCATAGCTTTTGATATTATTATATATATTTCGTACCGATTCAAACTTTCAAAAAGAAAAGGAGAAGAGGAATATAAATATCATAGCAAATTTCAGGTTCTTTAGTTTGTTATTTTTTTTTTTGGTGTCTCCCATTCGTCAACAACAAGAAAGAAAGAAAGGGTTTGGTTTGTATCTGTTATCTGGTCTGCCCTAGTATCGACAATGTCTATTGAGAAACCAATTTCAACTATTCAACCGAATAGGTTCATTTATATTCTTGACCATTATTTTTGCAATATTATTCATAATCCTTATATATCTTCTGGTTTAATACTATCTTGTTATATCTACTATTTATCAATTACCATTCCATCACCATTACAACCACAACAAGAGACCTTTCAATCACTACAGCAACAATCATTTTATAATAACAATGATGATATTAATGGGGAGTATCAGTTTTGGATACATTTGATTTCAAATATTATTCATTTCTTTGCAATATCACGATTTTTATTAAAATTGAAACTCAATTTATTCATTGAAGTGGGTATATTTATATTTCAAACCATTTCCAGTATTTATATTTTAAAATTGGTGGAATTTACCAAATTGGTTAAAATATGTATAATTTTTCAAATGTTAATACCTGCCATAATGATGATGATTTCTTATTTGTCCATTAATCAATTCAACATGTATGAAAGTATACGAAAGGGGAATAATAATTTCATTCCTTTGATTTATTCATTCTTGATCATAACCCAACATTCACATCCAAAGCCACAATTACATCCAGTGATTGTTGATGCGGGTGGTGGAAGAATAATTGGTGATGATGAATATATGTGGATGATTTATGAATTGATATATCAAAGTGGTATATTTTCATTGAAATTATATTTGATATATCAGTTTATATTGTATGAATATGTTCTGATTAAATATGATGGATTGGAATGTGTTGAATATTCAATGTTTTATCCAAATATTAATACTCAAGGATGTGATAATAATAATGAGATAATATCTACTGGGAAAATACGTCATGCTATGATTAAAAATTGTAGTATATTATTGGTAATATTTGTCACCATATTGTTTGATATTTATTTATATATATAAAAAAACTACCATGAATATAGTAGTGGACTCGAGGTCAATGACAATTTGTAAAAAAATTTCTAATATAGTAACTGAATAGGGGAAAGTACTCGTGTGCTGGTTTTAGTTACATCCTATTCCCAGGTCTTTGTTTTATGAGTATGGGGGGCGTAACAATACCAAGGTAAAGAGCAAAAAAGATAAGGGTAAATTGGAGAGAGGCGCCCCACGTGACTGAGTCAATGACAAATTTCAATTCTTTAGTTTTAGTTTTAGTTTTTAGTTCAATCGAATACTCTTTGTATCTTTGTATTTGTGAGTGGAGGTTGAAGTGACTCAGCCTTGTCTCTCTATCTGCCGCATTGTGTAGTAAAAATGTCAATTAAAGGAGTTTAGTGGAGAGTCCCACATTTGTATCTTTGTACCACTCTGGGGGAGAGGAGGAAGAGGAAGAGGAAGAGGAAGAGGAAGAGAAAGAGAAAGAGGAGGAGGAAGAGGAAGAGGAAGAGGAAGAGAAAGAGAAAGAGGAGGAGGAAGAGGAAGAGGAAGAGGAGGTCTGGTCTTAAGAAATCAAGTGGTCTACTACTGGAGGGAGATTTACTAATGGATACGTTTTGAGAATTGGAAGCAAAGGGGGTAAGGATGTTTGATTTTGATTTGATCATTTATAAAAAAAAAAGGCCTTATGATATGTGAATCTAGAAAGCAATGAAAGGGGGAGATGACCCCCTGAATAAAGAACTTCAATCCCCCTTATTTACTGTTAAAAAATATCCAAAAAGAAAAGGAAAAGAAGATAAACTCTCCCCATGAAGTTAATTTTCACAAGAGTCACACTATCTCTTTCCAAATACATATAGAATTAAGGGGGGGGAAGAGTATGAAAGTTGGCTTATTCATCTTTTTTCCTTTTTGCTTTTTGCTATTTGATTATATTTCTTTTCGTTTTTTCGTAAGGCAAAGCATAAACAATAGAAAACTTTTAGCTTATAAGATGATGTTTTGATTGTGTAATTGATTTGAATGGGTGTCTTATTTGACGATGGTTATGAATTGATAGAAATATCGTACCACATCAAACTAAAATGAAGAAGAAGAAGAAGAAGAAGAATTTGAAGTTTGGAAATGAAAGATAAATTTGTTCTCTAAGCCTTGGGGGAGGTTGAGATAATTTTGCTACAAAAAAGGAAGTTGTGAATATGGGCTTCCCGTATACTTCCTTAATACGAAACACAAAGAATTTGTTTTTTAAAAAAAATCCCTCAAAATCAAAATCAAAATCAAAACTTAAGCACAGCCTGGTCTTTCTTTTTTGTTCATCCACACTCCCACAGTTTCAACTCAAAGTATAATGAAGTGTTAATATAAGGATATGTTGAAAATAAAAGTGAAGTTGATGGTGATGTTGATGTTGATGTTGATGTTGATGTTGATGATATTTCCTTAAATGGATGATTATTAAGAACTTACGTAATTTAATTTAAAGTGTGTGTAAAAAAAGTTTCGTATAAATTTTTACTTAATTTTTCTTGGCATTTTGAAAGAGATGTTGCAATTTCCTTTAGTACACCCCCTTTTTTTGTTGTTTTAGCAGCTGTACTTTATGTAATTTTGCACCCCCCACGGGTATCAAAAAAAAAAAAAAAAAATTTCATTTTCCTTTTTTATAAAAATATAAAAAACTTATGAAATAACTTTCAATTCATCATAACTTCATCTATCATCAACTACTCCCCGATGAACACAACTTTCGAAATATCCCTTTTTGTTTTCAAAATATATATACTATTTGAACTCATAGTATATGAATTTTTCAGTACATCATCATCCAAGAAATCACCTTGCAAGAAGAACCCTCAATTAACATCATCATCATCATCATCATCATTACATATTACATTAGACGATGAAGAATCCATCATTGGAGATATAAACTATAATGAAAAAAGCCAACCACAACCAGAATTATTTGCCCATTATAATGAAAATTCCCTTGAAGAAGACGATGAAGATTCAATAACTTTACGTGAAGTTGTATTTTTGGTTATTTGTCTAGGGTTGATAATATTTGATTGGACTATGTATTATAAACATCATCAAAATGATACAAGAATAGAACGAACTCAACATGGTTATTTTAATAATAATGAAAAAACTGAAATTTTGGAATTTGTAATGGAATAACTTGGTAATTTTCCAATTTGATTATTGATCAAGATTAATAAAGTAATATTCATATTGATTATAAAATATAGACTTAGAGGAATGTCTATAGATAGCTATACACACACACATACACACACAGATATATATACGAGAATATTGATGATGATGATAATAATCAATGATAGGTTGCAAATTTATGGTTGAATTTATTTAATTTTTTATTTATTGAAGATTGGGAATACTTGTTACCATGTTTAGTTCTTGGAATTGGAATTGGAATTATAATTGATGATGAAGGAGTATCTAATTGTTCTTCTTCTGATTCCTCGACCACTGATTCATCAGGTTGTTCTTGAATTACATTAGGAGTTGATTCTCTAGATATTCGTTTTATCTCATCATCTATTTCCATGTCTTCTTCAGTATCCAGTTGTTCATTTTCATTTTCACTTTCATCTTCACTTTCATCTTCATCTTGCACTTGTTTTTGTTTTTGATATTGTATTTGTTGCTTTTTCACTTGTTCTATCCAACGATTGGCCAATTCTTCATCTTTTTCATTAAACCCTTGTTCATTTTTCAAACTATCCGACATTAACATATCAACCAATCCCCTTTCATACATTCTAGAACATTCTTGATCCATTTTTTCCAATTCTTCATTCTCTCTATAATTCAAATATATTTCCATCGCATTCTCCTTATTCTCATCTTCATTCTCATCATCAACACTAGTTATATTCCCCGTTGTATTTGGTTCAAATTTTGAATCTTGTTTTAATTTAATTAATGAAGCAATGGTATTTCTCTTCAAATGATTTTTGATTTCATTATTTGCCATGAATGGAGATAAGTTTATAAATTTATTCATGATTTTATTTCTTGTTGAATTTTTAATTGAAAAATATAAATTTGCATGTGAATAGTTTAATTGTTCTATTGCCATTCTTATATCTTGGGTAGTTATCATTGTGTTTTTTTCATTTGAATTGTCAAAGTTATGATTATAATGATATTTTGAATATAGTAATACATTATTGATGATTTTTTTAATTAATAATTTGGATATTTCTTGAAATAATAATATACAATCAATAGACATTCCACTAAATATTTTTTCCAAAATTTCAATATTCAAAATACTCCCATCTTTAACTATTGATCCAAGAGATTTTCCATCATCATCATCATCATCATCATCATCATGATCTCCTATGAGTAATTTTTTTTTCCTAAGTATAGATTCACAATCATTAAATTTATAATTCTCCCTAATTGATATCAATTCACTTTGGAAATTTTCAAAATTAATAAAATAAGGAGAAATTTCATAAGCTATAGGTATATCTTTCAAACTAATCAATCTCTTATCTTTAATTCGTTTATTTTTTTTCAATTTTTTCAATCGTTGAAATAATACATTATAATAATCCAAAATTTGAAATATGGATTTGGTAGGTAAATTAATTAACCAAATTTGTTGATTTTCTAAAATTCTTGATGTGGTGGAATACTTGTTGAGTAAATTGAAAAAAATTTCCTTTTCTATACTTGTCCATTTGGTTAAATTAGATGTAGAATTGGAATCTGATGATGATGATGATGAGGATGAGGATGAGGATGAGGATGAGGATGAGGATGAGGATGAGGATGAGGATGATATATAGGATGTTTCTAATTGGGAATGATTTGGAGGATTGAAAATTTCCAGAACAAATTGATTATAAAAATTGAGGTATTTGGAATTACCTTGAAATGATCGTGTTGGTTTAGTAGATTTGACCTTGCGTTTAGGTAGTTCTGACTGATGTGATGCTGATGATGATGATGGTGATGATGAGGTTGTCATAAAGTTAAGATGGATTGATATTTCACATCCATAAAAGAAACAAGATTTGATGTAAATTTTTTTTTTTTTTTTGTTAGTATATTATTTTGCAGATGCTGTTACTAAAAAGGAATATACAAAGTAATCCAAAAGAGATGTGGTTTTGTTGAAGTAAAATTACCAAATAAAACATTAACAACTATAAAACTAAACACAACATAACATAAGATAACATTATTAATATCACTATACATCATCATATAACAACATATGAAAATATCATTTAAAAATTCAATCATAATTCAACATTTTTCAACTTCTTATCAACATCTTCAATATCTTCTCTTCCCTCACCTTCCCTTCCTCCTCCTCCTCCTCCTCCTCCTTCTCCTGTTTCTTCCCCTTCTCCATCGTCTTCAGTATCAACCCATTCACTATCATCTCCTTCTTGTCTTTCATGGGCAAATATCTCATGTAAAAATCTCTTGGGAACATCTTCCTCTTCTTCTTCCTCTTGTTCCTCATTATATTCTCCTTGTTCATCAATTTCAGCAATAATCGCAACGTATTCTTCAGGTACCAATCCATTTTCTCCATTTTCAGGATCTTCAGCAACAAGCCAACCTTGACCATGTCTATAACTAATCCAAATGATTTGTCCTTCAATAAGGGAAATTTCATTATCATTCTCTGCATTAAAATCAAATATTGCCCTAGCTTTACAATTTATCTCATCAGAAGATGACAAAATTATTTGATCTTCTTGATCTTGATCTTGATCTTGATTTTGATTTTGATTTTGATGTTGTGGATTATCGATATCTCCAGCCATCATAATGTATTGTCCATTTTCATCTTGAAGATGTTGTAGATGTTGTTGTCCATTATAATTATAATTATAATTATAATTGTCATTGTCATTGTCATTATCATTTCCATTGTGATGATGATTGTGATGATGGTGGTTATTTGGTGATGTTAGTGAATCATCTGAGGAATGTAGAGATGTGAATGATGAAGAAGAAGAAGATGGTGATAGTAGTGGATAATCACCAGTATGAAAAGGATGTGATTCTGGATAACCAAAATCTTTTATTTTGGTATTTGGTGGGAATAAATTTATCATTGATAAGTGTGGTAGATGATATGAGTTAGATGGTGATAAGTTTGTTTTTATAAAGTGTGTGTTAATTCTTTTTTTTTTTTTTTTTTTTTTTTTTCTTGCAGTTGTCTTGTGGGTGTTGAAATAGGAAAACTTAATTGTTGATGTTTCAGAAAACAAAAATTATAAAACAACATCTCCCCCCTTAAGCTGTAATCAACAAATCACGTGAACAAACACTTCCGTTCCTATCTAATCATTGACACATCGGTTAACTTTTATTATCACCAAACTTCGATACTGATTTAATGTGTGATTAATCTAATAATGGAAGGTTGTTGTTGTATGGCTATGTTTTGAACAAATTACACTACCCTGTTTTGGAATATTTCTCTCCTCACCAAACAACAAATTTTTTTTCATTCATTCATTCATTCATTCATTCATTTATTCATTCAATCATCCAATCAATCAATCAACTACGATCTAATAGAAATCAAAAGTAAATAATAGGGGTACAATATGGATCCAATAGAGGAGCAATTACAAGAGATTGAAGTTTTACAATCAATCTATCCTGATGAACTTATTTTATTAAATGATAAAAATAATTATTTCTCCATTCGAATAAATTTAGATGTCTCATCAAATAGAAAACATGCATTGAATTTAATAGTCAAATATCCAGATATTTATCCAGAAGTCATACCTAATTTATCCATAGAAGTTGTTGAAGAAGTAGAATTAGAAGGAGATGGAAATGGAGATGGAGATGGAGATGGAGATGAGGATGATGATGATGATGATGAAGATGGGTATTATAGTGAAGATGATGGAGGAGATGAAGATGATCAAGAACTTAAATTAGCATTAAATATGGCAGAAACTATAGAATTTGAAAAACCAGATATTTTTGAATTATTAAATAAATTAAATTCAGAAAGTGAATTAAATTTAGGTATACCAATGATATTCACTCTTGTTACATTATTAAAAGAAGAAGGTGAAATATTATTTGAAAATAAATTAAATTTGAAAAATTTAGAATTTGAAAAAAAAAGAAATGAAAGAGAAGCAATAGAACAATTGAAATTTCAAGGTACTAAAGTAACTATTGAACTGTTTAATAATTGGAGAAATAATTTCCGTAAAGAAATGAAATTTGAAATTAAAGATCAAACAAGATTTGACAAGATGCATAATGGGAAATTAACTGGTAAACAGATTTTTGAACAAGGATTGGCAAATACTGAAGATCAAGAAGAAGCAGAAGAAGAGTTGGTAGAAGGTATTAAGAAGATATAGTAATAATAAACGGTTAAAATTAAAGGCAAACAACATACAACACCACAAACTTTCCCAAAAGCAAAGCCCATGGGTCAATTTTTTTAAATTATATTTCAATTCTCCTATTTAGGGTTAAATTGATTCTGGGGTAAAAAATAAAAGTTTAATATACAACGATAAAGTAGAGAGAAAAAGATTGTACTTATGTCGGTATTAAAAAAAGGGATAGAAAATTAACTATGTATTCCGGATATAACATGGAAGTAAGATTTATAACTATGTTTATGTGTGGGTATTCTAAGTCTAAGGTGTTATGCAAGGCAATTAGAGAGATGACATTAAAAAAAAATAAGTATGAGTTTATATTCCGATCCCCCCCCCCTCGGAACAATTCTCATCTCGCATTGGTATTAACATTAGTGTGCCGTTATTTTTAATTTTATCGGCCCGGTTCCTTCGTGAAGTTTCGCGTACTTTTGATTTTGACTCTTATTTCTTATTTCTTATTTCCGTTTTCTTGTCTTCTTTTTTTCCGTTTGCTCCCGATTGCCGCGCGCTTACTTTTTTATTTTATCCGAGGTTAGATCCCCAATAATGACGTATAGTTATATACCAGTCCAATAGCAATCAATTATTCCATGTCTACTTTTTTAATTCCAGATCTACATTTTACAACAACAAAAAAAAAAGGCAAATAAAACAAGACATAGGAGAGATAGGAGTGTAATGTGAACTTAGTTATATGAGTTACTCCTATTTCGCAACCTAGATGTGTGACTAAGATTATGAACTTTCATCTCGGAGAGACAAAAGTATTCAATTGCTAAATTGGAAATAAACATCTACAAAAGAATTTAAAGAAATTCTAGAATCTTTAAAGTTTTAGTCCTTCTTCTTCTTCGTCATCTTGTTGTTCTGCTTCGGGATTTTCCCCCGCTAAAATGTAACCGTTACAATAATATTCTCCATTTTTTTTGTAGTTTAATTTCTTGATATTTCACAACCCTGGTAGGGGAAATAGACATAAGAAAGATACAGAGAGAGAGAGAGAGAGAGAGACTGAGCTTACTAATATGTTTCTTACCAGAGGGTTTTAGGTCTTTTTTTTTCTTATAATTGCTTTCTATTATGTCATAATCATAATCATAATCATGTCTTAACTTGTAAATGTTTGGTGTAGCCTTGGGGGGTTTTTTTATTTTATTCTTTTACGGCTCTGGACATTTTCGTTGATGTCATCGTCGTGGCTTTTAATTAAACATATAAAATTGCTTTTAACATATTCCTTGAAAAAAAAAAAGAATATATCAGAATAGAATAGAAATGGAAATGGAAGTGGAAGGGGTAGCAATAGCTAGAAGAAGAAGAAGAAGAAGAAATTATACACCACAATAAAAGAAATGATCCCAGTGGGTACACCTAACCCAATTCACTAAACTTTACAAGAGCATGGTAATAATATTGGTGATGTTTTGGGGGAAGGCCTAGATATTTTCTTTTTTTTCTATTTTTTTTTTTTGCAGTTATTGCATTTTTTTTTTTTTTTAGTCGATTTTATCATAATTTTAAAATTGAGTCATGATTTACTTTAAAAATGTTTCTGTCGGTATATTTTTTACAATCCGGTACTCCGGAGTTTAACAACCAAATCCCCCCTTTCCCAAAACCCACATCTACATCCTCCACTTTTTCCGCTTAACATGATACTTTTTTTTTTTTTTTTTTCAAAGCCATGTTGAGGGTAATTATAGGAATAGGGGAAGAGAGAAACATGGTATGTATTAAACCCCCTAAACCCACAAAATAAATGTCTAACCATAAAGTCCATTGGTTTTCCTAATCATGAATTGTCATGACCTACCAACCCCCCTATAATCATCATCAGCTAACTCCTTTTCTCTTGTATTTACAGTAAACTTGTTTGTTCTAATGTTATTATAATGTCTATTAATATATTGTAATAAAAAAATAATCTATAAAATTAAATAAAGTTGTTAAATAAAAAAGAACTAAAAGAATTGTATCATAATAGAAATTAATTAAACTGTCATTGTCATTGTCATTGTCATTGTCATTGTGTCATCGTCATTATCATGATCATTTGTTATCATTAATATTCGTTAAAATGCGTATAGGTAGTCGTTAAAGTAAATGCTTGTGTTAAAAAAAGGAATGTAGGATTGTTGAAATTGATTTTAAAAGACATGTTCTAATGAAATATTTTCATGTCTGAATAAACTAAGTGGTTGTACATGTTCAGTTGTGGATGATGATGATAATTCAAACCCAGTATTAAGTTTCTTTTTATTATGAGTGACACCAGTACCATTAGTAGTAGTAGTGCTAGTAGTATTTTTGGAAAGACTGATTCTGTTTAAATCAAAAACCAACATATCTTCTACTTCTTCTTCTTCTTCTTCTTCTTCTTCTTCTTCACTTGATGAACAAGTTTCACTCAATTCAGGTAATTCTTGAGAAGATTCTTGTTCTTCAATTTCATCTTCTTCACTAATTGTATCTAAGGATAAATCAATAGTTGGTAAAATGTTGAAAGATGACATTATTGGTAATGATCTTGGAATAGTAGATGATTCATCAATGGTGGTTTCTTGTTTGATATCTTCATCTGAATAAATGTAATAATCATCTGAATCTTCTTCTTCTTGTTGTTGTTGTTCATCGGAATAATATGAAGAACCTTCTGAGTCATCATCTGATTCTTCGACTTCTTCTTCTTCTTCATAGTAAACACCATCAAAAGTGGTTTTTGGTTTTAATAATTCTTCATCTTGTTCTTCTTCATCGGAAACTTCTTCCATTTCATCATCATCATCATCATCGGATTCTTCAACTTCCTCTTCTTCTTCTTCATCGGAATAGTCTTCGTCATCAGAATCTTCATCGATTTCATATTCAGTAATGGAAGTCTTGTAGTTGCTTCTTAATGGAGAAGGAGCAAATTCAATAGATTTTTGTTTTCTAATGTTTTCATATTCTTTAGTTCTTCTATTAGTTTCATCACTGATGTAATCCATAATGTTATCTAACATATTAGCTTGAACAACCAAGTTTCTTAAGGAAGATTTGGGGGATTGAGCTTCTTTAGTTAATTTACTTCTAACTTTACTGGCTAAAATATATGTTTGAGCAAATGATAATTGCGAACTAGACATCGTTGCTTGTGTGTGTGTGTGTGTGTGTGTGTGTGTGTTTTTGAGGGAAAATGGATAGTTTTTGATAGTTATTTATTAATTATAAAAATTCATAAAAAAATTAAAAGATTGGATATAAAAATTTTGGAAAATGATGAAATATTTATATTGCGAAAAATCAAATTGACATTTGCGGTTATTGGAAAATAGAAAAAAACTTTATAATGAGTAATCGATTGGAAATATAAAAATAATGCCGAGCTATTTTTTAAAGTGTTTTGTGTAATTACAAAAGGAAAGCAATTTCCTGACGTTTTTCCCACTCCCGGACGGATCTAGAATTAATAAGCCCAAATGGTTACCAATGTTCTACTTCTGCATCATGAACTAAAATAAATAGGCCTTCCTATTGTGTAATACGGAAAATGAAAAGAACGCACGGTAGAAACAATTACAAAGAAAAAGCGGATCGTTGTGGTTTTGACGGGCTTTCTTTCTATTTCCTATTTCCTTTCGCTTCTCCTTTTTTTTATATTCGGTATTGATTTCTAACTTCCGAACCTTTTGTTTTTTTTTGATGTTGATCTTCTGGCGGGAAGGGCTCATCATCGGCCGAGCGAATTTTTTTTTTTTTTTTACTTTAATTGCTTTGTCATGTTTTTTCACCCGAATTTAACTTTTTCCTTTTCCATAAACTTCTTCTTCTTCTTCTTCTTCTTCTTCTTCTTCTTTTCATAGTCATTCCGGTTCTTCTTTAGTCTTCTCGTTTAGTTCTTCTTTAGTTGGTGATAATAAGGATCACAGTCCATATTTCCATTACCAGTGGGGCTTATCTTTACTCCATCCCTTTGCTCTATTTCTATTTCTATTTCTATCTCTATCTCTGATATCTACTTTCATGTTTCTTTTTCTTTTGTTGAGAAGATGGCTTTGGAAGACTAAGAACATTCCATTATCTCCTTGTTCTTGTTCTTGTTCTTGTTCTTGTTCTTGTTCTTGTTCGTAAGGTTGATAATTGTGTGTATGACAAAGATTTTACTTATTGCGTTTACACACATCTTACTCATAAATTTGCGTTTAACTTTTTCCCTTTCCTTTCCCTTCCTTTCCTTTCTCTTCTCTTATTCATTCCTCCCACTTGCCTCTCCTGATTTGTGTAACTAAGCCCATACACACCTAGACCCACAAGCTTGCGAAACTACGTAACCATGGTTATTCTTAGCCTTAGTCTTAGTCATAATCATAATCATAGCCAAGGCCCCATAGCCATATAAAATATCTACAGCCATGTCTCATGTCTCATAGCCCCATAGCCATATATATCAACAGTTGCTTTTTTTTACTTGCTCTTTGCTCTTTGCTCTTTGCTCTTTGCTCTTTGCTCTCTCCTTGTTCTGATTTTTCATTGGCATGGGGCGTTGCCCATTCCCCATTAAAATCAACTCCTTCCTTCTCTTCCACACATCTCTCTACAAACAATAGAAAATCCGACCATGACTAAAAATTTCTCTTTAAACACCTGTTAAATCCGCGTCATATTGTTTCATTGTTATTATCATTTATTATTTATTTATTTATTTTCTCGGATCGGTTTTGACATAGAAGATTTCTCTTCCCCCTGGGTAACCGTGTCCCGTGTAACCAGTTCAATTGCACATGAGTCACATATTTTGAAATTAAGCACAATATACATTATACATTATACATTATACATTATCACTGGAATTATCATTGGAAATAGAAAGAGATAGGTAGACGAGGAAAGGGGGGGAGAGAGAGGAAGGAAGAGAGAAAAAGTGTGGCTCTTGTGATATCATAGGGACCCGATTTCTGGACTTTTTTGAGAAATAGCAATGAAATTTATTAAATCCATCAAATTCGAAAATATCGAATGTTTGTCTCAATCGATGAACATAGGAACTACATTTTTTTTTATCACGTCAGTGGCTTCGTTATAACATGTAGGTCAAAAACTCTAAGTTTAAGGATTTATCAAATGACTTGCTTCTTCTTGCTAACTGTAAACATCACATCTGTCATACATCTAAGCGGGTGCAAAAAAAAAAAAAAAAGAAAATAAAAAAAAAATAAAAAAAAAACTCAAAAAGGGAGAAATTACTTCTGGGGTATTGTATCGGATAGAACCTTCATGTTCCCCGATGTAGTATTTTGTTTTTTTTGTCAACACATTTGTAATACTTCATTCCGGATTAATAGTTAATGTTTTTAAACTATAAACTTTTTCATTGCAATGAAATAAACTATTTCGGTCTAGAGCCGGTATCGTGGAGAAAAAAAGGAAAAACCGTGACTAATTACAACTACTACGACAATAACAATAACAATAACAACCTAAAAAAAAAAATGGAAAAGACGATGATTATGGTGAAAGGATAATACGACAAGAATGGTACGATGTTGATGAGTAATGAATGTTAACCTTATTTTGAAAACTATCAGATGTTGAAAATATAAAACGACTGATATATATATATATCTAATGAGATCAGATGTTATGGTGCCCTTTTTTGTGTGTTCATCCCCGGGAAGATGATTGTTGATATTGGTCGTATCGTATGTTCATTCTTTACAAACATTCAAGGGATGATAAGAGTACATGATATCAAATATTCCAAATCAAAAGATCTTTCCCATATAGATGTCTTTTTTTTTTTTTTTGCGAGATTGGTTCCAAAATAGATACAAAAGAGTAAATGTTGAGGTATTCCGTTAAAAGGGTTCGGAATTCAATTCAAATATCTGGGGAAAAAATTTTTCCGGGTTTTCGGAATTGAATACTTTATTAATATATGCACCATGTATTATTTATATAAGATTACTAATTGGAAATACACAAGAAGAAGACCTATAAAATCCCCCTTTTTGTTTTCTTCTTTTTCCTTCTGTGTAACTTTTGACTTATTTCAAAGAATTAAAGAGAGGTTTACATAACCATTCAACCACTGCTTCTTTATGTAGTTTCGGATTTTCCGACTTTGTAAAATATCAAACATTATATATATGTGTATGTGTATGTGTACATATATGTAAGATTATCCGGAAAAATGCAATTTCACATGAAATAATAAAGATGAAATGACAGAAATATTCATAATTCATAATTCATTAACGATACATTTGTATATGTACGTGTATGTAAGATCTAGCCGTATCATATTTTTTGACAATAGCAATATCCGTATTTTTCGTATTTCCTGTGACCACTACCATGATGGGAAATACCAATTATTAGCCACAACTACGTCATCATCAACTTCCCATTATGAACAAGCAATATAGCTTTACTTGTTTAGCATAGATATAGAACAAGTTTTAAGTAGGATATACAAAAAAGATAAAGGATAAGGGGTTGATCCGATAAGCATGGATAACTATATTTCCACAATGAACGTCATCCAGGGGGGAAGGGAGAAACGGCAGGGCATTGGAAGTAGTGGAATGTTACGACCGGAATATTTGATTAGATTAGTTTGACTAACTAGTCAACATATTAACTAACTAATTAATTAATTAATTAATTAATTAGCTAGCCAAGTAAAAAGGAAGTAGAAAAATTCTCCATTTTGATAAGTTGCGTTTTGCTTGTCTAGATCACGGAACCTGGCAAATTGGAACTCACTGTTTTTTTTTTTTTTTGCATCCTATTTCTATTGTATTCTAATTATCCACATGGACCGTTTCATGGTTTAACATCTTCCTTCCTCATATTCCTATCCGCTATTCCCTACTCCCTAAGAATGATATTCTTTTTTTTTCGATAAGATTAGATATTGGCTTAGGATAATAACTCCGATCAATTGAACTTCCTTTCTTTTCCATCTGAACCAAATCTATCCAGTTCGTACTTTTCGTAATGGCTTATCACAATTACTGATTTTTTACTAAATGATTTCCTAAAAAAAAAAACAATCACCTAGATTCCACTGCTACACATGTACACACTTAGGAATATATGTTCCAAAAGGAGACGTGGAAAAAGGGGGAAGGAAAGGGAAAAGGGGGGGGTATTTGACATATTCACATTAAAAAAAAAAAAAAAAAAAAGGACGTAGAGAAAGTGAATTGTGGATTGTTTTGTGTAGTTGGAAATACCAATTATTCGGTTGTCGTCGACCACCACAAAATTCACCTGCAGTTACAACTCTGCAGCTCCATCTGCACCACATTTGTTAAACTTTACTACCGAAGATGGAAAAGGAATCTATGGTGTGGGTAATTATAAATTCAAAAAAAAAACCACATGGAAATGTCCAAAAAATTGGAATTCCACTACATTATAATCGAGATGTTATCCAGTTTGCGGAATGGTCTTGGCTTCTAGTCATGACAAGAAATTGGTTTATCTATTTCATGTGAATTATGAACAACTTCGAACCGTGGAATCGTGGAATTTCGGAAACATATACAAATCCCCGAAAACCCCCATCCTTTTGTTCCTCTTTTCCTCCTCGTGGCATCAAGCTAATCAAACGTTCTTGTCCAATATTCTTATTTGTTTATTTGATTGTTTGTAATGTATTTTCCGGAGGAACAGATAACAAATAATTGTACGAGGCTTTAGTCATTTCTAATTCCTTATTCATGGCTTTGATGTATACCCAAATAGGTTCTCCCTTTGTGGAACTTCACATGGTACATAACGCAATATGGTCTTTTGGTTAGGAATTTCCACCCGATAATTATATCGCTCTCTTTATTCATAACCATACTTTTATTTTCTCTTTCCTTTTGTCCCCCGTGGAGGAAAAGAATTATTGATTTCCGATTATCTAATCATTAGTTACTAAAAAAAATTTGCGTTTTTTTGTTCAATTGTTCATTTGTGTAATCTTTTTTTTTTGGTCGGAAATATTCATATGCATACAGACCTGTTCTTGATAAAGAGAATTTTATAAGTGGAATCTAGTTTTTATTGATCTAATTATAGACTCTACATAGTGGCTTATTAACCAAACGGAATAGTGGAAGGAATGGTATGGGAAAATGGAAAAAGAAAGAAAGTTCTCCCGAAGAAGAAGAAGATGATGATGGAGATGATTGACAAAAAGTTGACAATATTTTTAGAGTTTTTTAAATTATACTGGGAAAATGCAATAAACGGCTCTCTTGATGGGTTATGGCTTCATCCAAATAATCGGATCTAGAGCTTTAATTTATATACACAAATATCAATATCGGAAAGGAAGAGAATAATGTTTTGTTTGGTTCCTTGATTCCGGATGCAAAAACAGTTGCAAAAAGGAAAAACTTAAGTATTTTTCTTGTGTAATATTTTTGCAGTGGATTATTACTACCAATTGACTAATATTCGTAGTAATGCTTTTGTTGTGAGCCACTGTTTTTATTTGTATTCCCCCCATCTCCCCCTTTCTATCAATGTAGGTCTACGGTATGGGTCTAGACATACATCGCCTCATAATGAAACCGAAGCATTTGTAGGGAACGGAGAGATGGAAAGAGGAATGTTGTTTGTATGCAAATTATGATTTTTGTAAGAAGTTCTATGCTGTGGGCTACAGCCTCGCCACCATGGTACAAGAAAAAAAAAAAAAAACTTACTGTTATCCGACCGATCAGTAATTCTTTACTAATAATCCAAACAAAAAAATAATTGAAAGGGACTAATTATCTTAAGTGTAATCCCCCTATTCTAAATACTAATTAACTCCTCCTATATCCCCTATTATCACTCTCTCTATTCTAAAACTAAAACGTGTATCACAGCGTGTATTGATTACCCAAAAAAACAGAGATATTACTAGGTAGTTAATCAAAATCTACTTGAAGCAGTAACCTTGTCTTGAATACTAATTGGAAATGCGTCACTCGAAAGGGGGCAAGCTGCTGTTATAGCATGTATCGATGCTGAAGTGTTCTGCGGGCAAAAGATTTCTCAATTATGTATGGCTTGTGCTGACATATAATGCTGGAATGGATGCCCCAGGAGATTCAGCCAGTCGTATTGATTGAT
This sequence comes from Candida labiduridarum, assembly GCA_030572435.1. Taxonomy (NCBI): domain Eukaryota; kingdom Fungi; phylum Ascomycota; class Pichiomycetes; order Serinales; family Debaryomycetaceae; genus Candida; species Candida labiduridarum. The sequence goes on along the minus strand of JAJLZW010000113.1, from coordinate 111 downwards.
GCTGTGTGCTGGGTGGGCTTGGATAAACCATATGCTATCTTTTCATGAATATTCACCCTGCTATTTGTCTAAAAAAATGTAGTCATCAAAATCTACGTTCACTTCGACGTC
>JAJLZW010000112.1:0-34858 GCA_030572435.1 Candida labiduridarum | reverse complement strand
GCTCTTATCATACGACATCCGTCGCCCACTTACAAACATTACAGTTTGAAGGGGCTAGTTACTGGCCATGGGAAATACAAGGATGCCGATAATAAGGATAATAACGTGCTTGTGGAATTTGTCCTTAAAGACTATCTTGATTTCAGCTCATATCGGGATATCACTCCTAAGAATAATAATAAGTTATTGGGATTATTGGGATTACTAAACGTAAAAGGGAAAATATTTATTGGATTCATTACCCGTGATGAATTGGTTGCGTCGGCGACAATTGATGATAAGATATATAAGATCACCAACACCGAATTCTATTGTCTAAACAACGACGGATTTGATTATTTACTAGAGAAGGAATTTGAGAACCTAAGCCATCAGGAGAGAGAACGATTACGATACCCTGCAGCTTCCGTTCAACGATTGTTATCAAGTGGTGGGTTTTATTATTCCAGGACATTTGATATGACTTCCAATATTCAGGAACGTGGCAATCGTAGTGGTGAATTTAAGTTAATAGCAGATTCGGAAAATTTTAAACGATTTATGTGGAATGGATTCATGAGTCAAGAATTGATTGAATCGAGAAATAGAATGTCCAGTTCAGAACAAAAAATTATAGATAGATCGGGGTTGTTGGTTATTGTTACCAGAGGATATGCGAAAACCGTGAATACCATGATTGGTAAGGACGAAGCGTTATTGACATTAATATCTAAACAGAGTTGCGCCAAAGAAGGTCCCCTCTTTGGTGACTGGGGAAGTGACGGAAATGGGTATGTTTCTAACTACTTGGAATCTGAAGTCATCATATATACCAAAAAATTTTGTCTTTCTTATAATATTGTCAGGGGTAACGTACCGATGTACTGGGAGTTGGAAAATAATTTCACCACAAAGAACATCTTGGCAGCCAATGGGAGGCAGTTGGTGTTTCCGAGATCATTCGAAGCATCTCAAGAATCATTTGTGAGACATTTTGATAGACTAGCCTCTCAATACGGAGATATCCATATATTAAATGCATTGTCAGATAAATCATATAAGGGAGTGTTGAATAAGGCTTTTGAACAACAAGTCCAGTATTATTTGAAACATAAAGAATCAGAAGAGAGTGGATTTAAAGTATTATACAACCACGTACCTATCACTGCATCAAGGGTGAAGAAAATTGGGTACTCAGGTCAGAATCCATATGATATTGTTTCTACCTTCTCCGACTCAATTATTAATTTTGGAGCTTTGTTCTACGATAATTCGTCTACTTCATTCATTGGCAAACAATTGGGAGTATTTAGAATTAACTCGTTTGATAGTCTCAGTAAGGCGAATTTTCTTTCTAAGGTCATCAGTCAAGAAGTTATAGAGTTGGCATTTAGAGATATTGGAATAGGCTTGGACAGGGATATATTCATTAAGCACGCAAAATTATGGGCAGAAAACGATATATGCATTTCGAAATTGACGTTGAATTATGTGTCTACCAGTGATAAGCTACATAAATCCAATACCACCATAAAATCAGCATTGGTGAAATCAAATATCACCAAGAAGTACTTTGGCGGTGTGGTGGAATCCAAACCAAATGAGATTGCCATGTTGAAGCTATTGGGAAGAATGCAAGATCAATCACTCGTTACCATTTTCAATCCACTTCACAATTATGTTAATAAAGAATTAAACAAACATGCTAAAGAATTCACTTCCAAACAGGACTTGTCTGTATTCACCTCGACTTTCAACGTAAATGGGTCAGTATATGATGGCGATATTACCAAATGGATCTATCCGAATGATGTACAAGGTGATTATGATTTGATATTCATTGGGTTACAAGAGATAGTGGAACTTAATGCAGGACAGATGGTGAATACCGATTTTTATAACAAGATTAAATGGGAGAGGAAAATCTTAAATGTGTTGTTGAAACGTGATAAATACATGGTTATGTGGAGTGGTCAATTGGGTGGTGTTGCCTTGTTCTTTTTTGTAAGAGAATCACAAGTGAAATACGTATCCAACGTTGAATGTTCATTTAAGAAAACTGGTCTTGGTGGTGTTTCAGCAAACAAGGGAGCTATTGCCGTTAGTTTTAAGTTTTCAGATACCACAATGTGTTTTGTATCATCACATTTTGCAGCAGGCTTGGCCAATACCGAAGAAAGACACCATAATTATAAATCGCTAACTAAAGGTATTCAATTTTCCAAGAATAGACGTATCCAAAACCATGATGCAATTATATGGTTGGGTGATTTTAATTACCGAATTGATTTGACCAATGAACAAGTCAAACCTATGATTCTACAAAAAATGTATGGGAAAATTTTCGAATTCGATCAATTAAATCAACAAATGGCTAGTGGAGAAAGTTTCCCATTTTTCTCAGAACAAGAAATCAATTTCCCACCAACTTATAAATTCGATAAGGGCACAAAAGTATATGACACTGGTGAAAAACAAAGAATACCTGCATGGACGGATCGAATTTTGTTTCTATCGATTCAAAACGTTATCCAACCGTTGAAATATAATAGCTGCCAAGATATAATATTTTCCGATCATCGAGCAGTATATGCTACATTTAAGATCACAGTTAAGATCGTTAATCAAACTATTAAAAAGAATTTGTCTAATGAAATCTATGAAACCTATAAAGATAGTCGAAGTGGGATATATGATATTCTTGTCAAGGCATATAGTGACAAGGATTTGAATGATGAGAATTCAGGATTACCACCTCCAAGTTCAGATAAACAAAAATGGTGGCTCGAAGGTGGTAAGCCAGCAAAAGTTTACATTCCTGTTCTCAGTGATGAAGAAAATGGTAATGGTATTGGTGGTGGCAATAATAATAATGTAACTGGTAATGGTGGTGATTTGGTCATGAATCCTTGGCGTCCTATTAATCCATTTGAAAGAACCAGTGAACCGGAATTTGTATCAAGGAAAGAATTGGAAGCTATTCAGAATTAGATATATATATAGTTTGTTTGGTGTATTTGATAGAATGATATATCATCAAAGATCTATCTGTTTATCATCACCTGTTGATTCTTTGTTTGTCTTACTTTTGTTTTCTTCCTTTAGCAATTCCCCTGATTTCCCATTATCACTCTCATTGAGATCCAGAATTTGATCTTTATGATTAGAATTAACATCATCTTTTAAACTTTCAGCTTCTTGTAGAATAGAATCTAATTTTGCTTCAAAGGCGTCTAGCATTTTTTCCAAATTATCCGCCTGTTTTTCAGCTTCATTCAATTGTTTATATGCATCAGCAATATTTCCTGGATTATCTTGAGTCATATTATATATATATATATCAGGTATCCGTGTTCTAAGTTCTGCCCTTCGGTTGATCTTATGGAAACGTGGTTTAGCTATCAGTGAGAAATCTTTGTTTTTGAATTTTTTTTTTATTTTTTTTTTATTTTTTACTTTGCGTTAGAGTGTTTTTTACATTTAATTCCCACTAGTGCGACAAAATTGTTCAACCAATTTGTCGAGCAAAGCTCATACTAATCTGAGCAAATATATTCATACGAATAAGCACTAAAATCGTCTAAGACTACATGGGCAAAAAATTTCCATACCAAAATTTGTATGATACATGGCATGAACATAACTCGTCAACAGCTATCTATATCTATATTTATACTAGTCCCCGAGTACGATACTTAAAACTTTGATATTCACAGACTAGCAGCCAACCAAAAAAAAAAAAAAACGTCAGTGCAAGACAGTTCATTATTGACTATTATTTATCCTTTGTATAGTCAAGTAGGAAAAAAGAAAGTAGTGAGCAATAACTAATATGATATCAACGTCAGGAATTAACTAATAGATGCTAAAACGAAACAGATGGTATTGATCAACAATTACGCATAGACAGACTAGTTGTTTCAAATATTGAAAAAGCCATTTATGAAGCTAATCGAGTTTGCAACTTAAAAGTAGAAGAGTCAAAGTTGCCAAAGAATGACTTCCGACGCATATTATTGGAAATGGGATCCATCCATTGCTGCATGTCCCATGTAATACAACAATTTTTCAACCGACGAGCAACACTAGAATTGAAATGAGATGGTCATATTAACCCACATGTTCCCTCATACAAAGGATATAGTTGACTGATCCAGAATGCTGTTCGCACGCATACTCTGAAATAGTAGGACCAAAGTTTATGCGTTTTTCACAAAGGGTGCCAAAATCTTCAAAATATGCCCTGTATTGGAGTCACATTAAAGCAATTGAATCAAATTTTCATTCTAGAGGGCGAACGGTAGGCTTAAATCACTTAAAACGTCTATTTTTATCCTATTTGTGTATGTGTCCAAAAAAAAAATAAATTTGACAGGGGTTCCCCTGCGTGGACTCAAATGCCCAAATTTTGTTGGGACTTTTGGAGGGTAGTCAACCCCCCGGTCTTGCTCCAGTTGCTTGCCGTGCTCATTTTAAACCTTGAACGGCTCTCCAGATGGGAAAAAGGAAGGAAAAAACTGGTGACTGGTCACTTTTCCTATAGCAGGCAAGCTATGTTAGTATTGGAATTGAATATATGCTATCGATGTCGGTAAAATACTCATCTGGAAGGTTGTTATGATCCATTATCTTGATTGAAACAATAACTTCATTGCTATTCTCACTTCATTGCTATTCTAACTTCATTGCTATTCTAACTTGATTGATTCACTCTAACTTGATTGATATTCTAACTTGATTGATTGATTGGATAGATGGAGTTCAATTTATTGGCGCTTAGTCGATTGATTGATATGATTGATTGGAACTTTGTTAATTGGCGCTTTAAATGGTAGATTGGTGATTGGATAGTTGTTTCTGGATGGATTGACGATAGATTAATGATAAAAGATTGTTCAATAAAGATTGATTGACATGATTGTTGATATGAACATTGGAAAGAAGAAGGAAAAAGTATACTTTTTTTTTGAGGGATTTTGTTGTGGTTTTGTAAGTGTGTATTTTTTTTTGCAACACAGACTTAGTGGTGCATTTGTTTGTTAGCGTATAGTTTTTTGGTATGTTTTTTTTTTTTTTTTTTTAAAACAGCCAATTTTTTACACCATTTTTATTTTTCATGAATATATGGTTTATAAATGGGGTTAAGTAATACTTATCTGATTAAATAAACCTAACTTATACATCAATATAAATAAAATCAAACCTAAAAAAAAAAGCATATACAGAATAAAGGAGATTGTTTTTTTTATTTTTATTTCATTTTTTTTTTTTTTGTATTTTTCAATTTTAGATGTTTTTATTCTTATGCAAACCGTTTAAGATGGAAATCAAAGATAAGAAAGAAGCTTGGGAAACATCGGTATTTATACCCACACCCCATCTGGTGACTTTTTTATCCACAGAAACTTCGATATATGTAGCAGCTCTAGCATTAGAATCTTCACCCAAAGAATGTTCATGATAATGTTTAACATCAATATCAACTTTCAAATATTTAGAAAGAGCATTGTTGAAAGCAGATAATTGACCATTACCTTCACCTTCAACTTTAACTTTCTCACCGTTAATTTCCAATTCAGCTTCAATCTTCTTGATACCTTTACCTGGAGAAGAAATGGAATAATCAATCAATTTATAATATTGTTCTGGAGCTTCATCATCATAATCAATGAAATATTCTTGTTTGAATAATTCACACAATTCTTCATTGGTCAATTCTTGTCCTTTAACTTCGGCTCTAGCTTGTACCACTTTGGAGAAGGCAATTTGCAATCCACGAGGTAAGTCCAATTCCAAATTTCTTAAAATAACCCAAGCGGAACCACCTTTACCAGATTGAGAATTGACTCTAATAATGGCTTCATAAGTTCTACCAATATCTTCTGGATCCAATGGTAAATAAGGTAATTGCCAATGTACTTCTTTGCCACCAGCTTTTTCTTTCTTTTTTTGATGAGTAGCAAATCCCTTTTTGATGGCATCTTGATGTGATCCACTAAAGGCACAAACAACAAGTGAACCTCCATAAGGTGCTCTGGCATGAACAGGGATCTTATTACATCTTTCCACAACATCAATGACGGAATTTATATCGGAGAAATCCAATTTTGGTGCCACACCTTGAGTATATAAATTCAATGCTAAAGTGACCAAATCAACATTACCAGTTCTTTCACCATTTCCGAAAAGACATCCTTCGACTCTGTCAGCACCGGCCAATTGACCCAATTCTGCAGCAGCTACACTACAGCCACGATCATTATGAGGATGTAATGAAATGCAAACAGTTTCTCTTTGACTAATATGAGTAGAAAAATATTCAATTTGATCGGCATAAATATTTGGCGTGGCCATTTCCACAGTAGCTGGTAAATTAAAAATAATTGGTTTTTCTTCAGTAGGGCCCCAAGCTTCTTTAACTTCTTCACAAACTTCTAAAGCATATTCCAAATCGGTATCTGAGAAAGTCTCTGGAGAAAATTCAAAATCCCAATCTGTACCTGCAGTAGAAGGATCATCTTTAGTTAAAGATCTGACCAATTTAGTACATTTCACAGCCAAGGCTTTACTTTCTTCTTTGGAAAGACCAAACACTATATTTCTGAAACAGTCAGAAGTGGCGAGATAAATATGTACCGTGGCTCTTTTGGCCCCCTTTAATGATTCAACAGTTCTGGTGATCAATTCTGGACGACATGGGGAAAGAACTTGAATAGAAACATCGGCTGGAGCAGTTTCAACGGCAAATCTAGTAAAATCAAAATCAATTTGTGAAGCTGATGGGAAGGCAACTTCAATTTCTTTAAAACCAATATCAACCAATTTTTTGAAATATTCTTTTTTTTCTGGAACAGACATAGGATCAGGTAAGGATTGGTTACCATCTCTCAAATCAGTAGATAACCATCTTGGAGGTTTGTCTAAAGATCTGTTTGGCCATTGACGATTTGGTAAGTTGACTTTTGGGAATTGCTTGTATTTCACTGATGGATCTGCTAACATAGGCATGTTGGATAGTGATGGGGATGAATGAGATGGAGTTGTGATTGGGTTTGGTCAATAAATAAATAAATAAGTTGATGAATAAATATACAATTAAGCAAGAATAAACAGGATGCCAAGATGTATATAAATAGTTATTGGGAAGTGGTTTGTGAGTCAGTAATGAAAAAAAAAAAAAAAAAGGAAACGGATATACGATCGTGGTCAGGAAGTGTGTGTCTTTTTGGTGGTGAAATATGAGTAATTGTCCTTTGAATCACAGGTTGAAAAATTTTTGTCAGCGCACTTTACGCACATTACCCTCCCCACACTTAACTAAGACCAATAATAAGTTTAAAAGAATTCACTTTTATTAATTATTATTTTCTTAAGCGTTTTTCTTAAAGGGCAGAATTCCTGTCCGGTTCAGGAGTAAATTTTTTTTATTTTGGCTTCCGATGCCGTTCTCCTTCCCTTTCTCTTTTTTCTGTCATTTTATTATTGTACTTTTTCTTCTTTACTGCCGAATTCCTTCTATTTTCACTTAGATCTATTAGTGGAATTTCCTTTCATCGGTTATTAACGGTAATGGGAAACGTCAAATTCAACTATTTCTTCAAATTATTGTACATCTTAGCCTAGATCATTTGTTAGGGGCATTAAGCATTGCAGATTTAGGACGAACGGAGCAACTTAGCCATCACGCAAAAAAAAAAGAAATTGCCCTACGCAAAAATCTTGCTGTAATACAAATACATATACAGTGTGGTACGATTAATATTGCCCATATTCAACTATAGAATGCAGAATAGTTATTATTCTGTATGCAGTTTATGTGAAACATGGAAAAAAGCTTTCGATGTTGCCAATGACAACTGAATCACAAAGTACAATTTCTTCTTGCGGTTCTTGTTCTTGTTCTTGCAGTTTGTTCTTCTCTCACAGTATCAGATCTTTAACAAAACCCAAAAACCCTTGGCATAACAATATAAATCGGCTTAAACTTTTGCAGCTCTTTTTTTTTGTCCATTTTATTTTTGTCGCCTATATAATTATTTTTGGAACTACGGCTGCATCTGTACCTGATTATGATCTTCCATTTTTCAAATAAAGATCCGTCGGTAGATCATCTTTTTCTCTATTTTTTATAACTATGATTAATTTATATTAAAAAAAAGGAGTAAACAGAATAATAATAATGATAAAAATACTAGTAATAATAATGATAATAATATATGAAAAAAAGTTTAACAACCAAAATAAAATTGAATACAAAATGAATTACCAAACTCCATAGGAAAAAGTTTTAATCGTGTTCAAGACCCACTCTCTCTTTTTCTTTTTCTTTCATTTATTTAGACCTTGTGTCTGTGTTTTTGCATTTCTTCTTCTTCTTCTTCTTCTTCTTCTTCTTCTTCTTCTTCAGCTTGTTTGTTTGTTTGTTTGTTTGTTTTATTTGTTTTTTAATTGAAAATTCCATATTGCATAGTGTCAATACACATGCAATTTTATTAACGGGAACCAAAGTAACCACCCAAAACAGCGGCTAAAATGACACAAATAAGAATGACAATAGCCAAACACCACAATTTCTTCTTTCTGGCAGATTTGGCACTCTTAACAGCCTTGTTGGTATGACCAACCCCTTGTTCGATATCGTGTTGTGCAGCACCAATTTGTTCTTCGATTTGTTGGATAGGTTGATCTTGTTCAATAACCAACTCTTCCATATCATGGAACAATTGGGTTAATTCAGCCATGGTTTTTTCCAATTTCAATAATTCACGATGTCTGACTTGAACTTCATTCAAGACGGATCTGGCTTCTCCTCTTCTGTTGGATTGCATCAAAGCTTGTTGGAAATATTGTTGTGAACCGTCTTCTACAACGGCTTTGATTTCTTCTTCGGTAGCATCAGGTTTTATTATTTGATATTGTCTAGCGGCTTGTTCTTTTGTTTGTTCCTTGTTGTTGGCTTCAATCAATCTATAGTCTTGAATTAAATCTAAGAATCTTTTTCTACAAGTTTCAGCTTGATCAACTTTAGTTTGATCTTTGGAATGGACAGCTTGGGTTTGAACATTCTTGATTCTGTTTTTCAAATCCAACTGCAAAGATTGGGCTTCATTGACTAAACTTTCAATTTGTTTTGAGTCATATTCAGTTTCTTCATCGTTTAAATCCAATCCATGTAAAAAATTTCTTTGTTTGTTATCAATAAGGTTGATTATATTGGAGTAGTTGTCCAATTGTGAGTTGATATCTTGAACCTCGTTCATAAATTGTACAAAATCGTCCTCATTGGAAGAGGAATATTGTTTGTTGTGGTATTCATTCAATTCATAAGAATTGTTTTGGTATTGGTTAGCATTGGTATTCAGATACGGGTTACTCATGATGGTGGTGGCGGCAGTATCAGTGGCGATGACAATGGGTGAATGGTAAGATATTGGAGATAGATGTTACTGTAATAATGGAAATGAAGTAACGATGATTTATTGGGTTGAATATGATGTTTAGTGATGGGTTGTAAGTATTTGTTAGATGAAGTGTTGGAAATTTGTAGTGAGCTCTTTTTTTTTTTATTTTTGTTTTTTCTTCTTCTGTGTTTGCAAAGAAAAAAAAAGACGATTTTTTTTTTTCACTCTTAAAGTATTTAGAGAAAGCGTGAGAGATCGGTTTGCGTGGATTTTTTTTTATATAACCACCGGCTGTTGCTGATGTAGAGAATGAACACGAGATAAGATTAGCGATGGCAAATCACAACCACTGTTCCCCAACCGTATTAGAGTGGGCATGAGCCAAATAGCCACAAAAAAACAAAGTCCATTTCATCATCCATGTCATGACCCTTCTAATTTAAATTTAAATTGAGACAGCGTGACAGATTGTTGCCGAATTAGCCTCCCCATCGCGGTAAAATAAGACGAAGAATTATACCGTGTGCGAAATTTTTTTTTTCCCGTAGCGTATGTGCTATATCCGTGAGTAAGTGTGTGAAGAGGTAGTTTTTTAAAGTGTATGGGAACGATGGATTAATTCATAACCCAATCATATAATCAATATTCGATATTGTACTAAACGCAAAATACTCGAGATGGCAATCCACTGGTTGGTTACATCAGTATTCTCTCACAGCCTCTCTTCTCTTCTTCCGCCCCTTGTGGTATCTTTGGCATGGTACGACTCACTAAATCTAGCACCGCCCCCCGGTCTACGTAGCATTGTTACGTTTAAGTCGAATTTACGAACCACCAAACCAAGAGCGTCGTCAAAAACAATGTGAACTATTTATAGAATAAAACACACACCGTTTCACTCTCTTTCTTTCTTTCTTTCCCCTTGCTTACATCATGGTGTCTTGTTCCTTTTCCGTTTCAGTTTCAGATCTTTTTTTGTGCTTACATTAGTCCGTTGAGATCATTAAACTTTATTAGCCTTTTTCTTTTAATTAACTCATGTGGGAAACTCATCCACGCCTCTCCATATTTGGTTTTTGATCTGAGATCTTGCAACTATAACAACACCAAAAAAAAAATATTATACCATTTCGTCAAACTACTTTCACATACACGCACATCAATGATACCATCATCATCTTCATCATTTACCCCTGCAAAACATCAAGCTGCTGGCCACGATGGATGTTTAGTATCCGATTCATTATTTATTAAACTAACTACTCAACAAGAGATTGATTTCTATGCCGAAACTCAGCAACGGGACCAATTAAACGATGCATCCTTAGGATCAGCATTATCAGATTGGATGCCCACATATATGGGCACATTAACTCAAGGTGACATAACCAAAGACCAACCTATTACCATGACTACCACGGATAATGCAAAAGATAATGATAAACAATATATTGTTCTTCTGAATTCATATCATGGGTTTAATCATCCAAGTATATTGGATATCAAATTAGGATCAAAATTAACAGATGATGAAGTTACCACACAAGAAAAGATTGAAAGGTTACAAAAAGTAAGTGATTCAACCACCAGTGGGAGTTTATCATTTAGAATTTGTGGTATGAAAGTATATAATGGGGTTTCGAGTGATAAACCACTGGTTGAATTATATGATAATATGAATGATAGTTCAATTTCTGTTAATATCAATGAAGACGATGATCATAAATATCTTGAATTTAATAAATTTTATGGAAGATCATTAACTAAAGATAATATTAAAGAAGGATTGGCATTGTTTTTCAATAACCATTTACCTAAATCTGTGGAAATGAAATTATTGAATAATTTCCATAAAAGATTACAATTGTTGTATAATTGTCTTTTGGATTATGAAGTTAGAATATTTTCAGGATCCTTGTTGTTTATTTATGAATCTGATTTGACTAAATGGGAAAAAATCACCGATGATAATTATGAATTGTTTGATCCTTTAGTAAGAGAGTTTGATGAGGATGATGAGGATGATGATGATACAGAGGAAAAAGAATCATTTACTCCGTTGAGTTCATTGAATTTGATAGACTTTGCCCATGCAAAATACCTCCCTGGGAAAGGTCATGATGAAAATATCATTCAAGGAATCGAAAATTTACTAGACATTTTCGAATCATTATTACAAGACCATTCTGATAAGATGTAATTTATTTATTTATTTATATATATCTTTTTTTTAGATCTCCTCTTTAAAAAAGTACCAAATTATTTTTTAAATTTTACAATAATTTAGTAATCTTACCAATGGCAATAGTCGTACCTTGATCTCTTAAAGTAAATCTACCCAATTGTGGATAATCTTTGTAAGTTTCAGCACAAACCAATTCACCCACTTCCAAAATGGCAATAATCTTCATACCTTTTTTAGCAAATGCTGGTGGCTTTTTGGATTTTCTATTGGTACCTTTTTCCAATTTATGTTTCAATTCAACAAATTTAACTTCTTCAATAGCAGTATGCAAATGCATAACACATGAAAACCCATTGGATAAAATTGATTTCAATTCAACAATGGCAATTTGTGCCTCAAATCTAGTAACTGTCTTAACTGGATTCTTAGGAGAAGTCAAAACATAACCTGGTTGTAAATCTTCTTCTTCAATACCTTTGATCTTCAATCTAACTTGTTCACCACTAAATGCAGTATCACATTCTTGTTCGGTTTCATTGTAGATGGTTAAAACTTCAATGGCAGTCTTATTAGGCATCATTATCAAACTGGTACCTTTTTTAACATGACCAGATTCAATCTTACCTTCAACAACAGTACCCAAATCTTTCATTTTGCCACTAACTGGCATCATAAATGGACCATTAATCTTACGATGCATAGTATCCATGTTATCCAAATATTCCAACAAAGCTGGTCCAGTATACCATGGACAATCTTTTGCATCAACCCTATTTTTCAAACCGGCACCAGTATAACCAGAAACTGGCATGTTGACAATATCATCCTTGTTATAACCAATACCTTTCAAAAACATACCCAATTTAGTGGTACATTCTTGATATCTTTCTTGTGACCAATTGACAGTTGGATCATCCATTTTGTTAACAACAACAATGATTTTATTAACACCTTGGGTTTTAGCCAACAATGCATGTTCTCTAGTTTGACCACCTTTTTCAAACCCAGTTTCATATTCACCCTTTCTGGCAGAAATAACCAAGATACCAACATCGGCTTGTGATGCACCTCCAATCATTTCAGAAACATACATTTTATGACCTGGCGCATCCAAAATTGTATATCTTCTCTTGTCAGTTTCAAAATATGCCTTACCAACTTCAATAGTTTTACCATCGTTTCTTTCTTCCTTGTTGGTATCCATAACCCAAGACAAATACCAACCTTGTCTACCAGCATCTTTGGCTTCTCTTTCATATTTTTCAACAGTACGTTTATCAACAGAACCAGTCAAATATAAAATGTTACCACCCATGGTAGATTTACCAGCATCAACATGACCCATGAAAATAATAGAAACATGATCTTTACCACCAAACATATCATTGACAACTTCTTCATCAACTTCATCTTCTTGTTCTTTAACAAGAGCATCGGCAGTAGCTATGGATGCAGTGGTGGAAAGTGGAGTCGATTCTTTCTTAGCTGGAGTTGGTGTGCTTGATGAAGGAGCAGCAGAAGCTGCTGCTGGAGCTGGAGTAGTTTCCTTTTTAGCTTCAACTGGTTTAACAACTTCTGGTGTTTCTTGTTTAACTTCTGGAGTTGCTTCTTCCTCTTTGGTTTCTTTAGCTTCAGTAGTGGTTGCTGGAGCTGGAGCTGGAGAAGATTCTTTGGATTGTGGCTTAGCAGTATCTACTTTCTTGGTAGCATTGGCTAATTTGATACCAGATGAGCTGGCCAATTTAAGGGTTTTCTTAACGGCTGGTTTATTTAAAGAAGCTTGTTGTTCAGCCTTTTGCTTTTGGAAATCAGCTAATGACATACCTTGAGATTGTTGTTGTTGTTGTTGTTGTTGTTGGGGGTTATATTGTTGGTATCCACCATATTGTTGGTTTTGATTGTAGCCACCATATTGTTGTTGGTTTTGGTTGTAACCACCATATTGTTGTTGTTGGTATCCTCCTCTGTTATTGTAGTTTTGTTGGTATCCACCTCTGTTGTTGTAGTTTTGTTGGTATCCACCTCTGTTGTTGTGGTTCTGTTGATATCCACCTTGGTATTGATTATAGTTCTGTTGATATCCACCTTGATATTGGTTGTAATTTTGTTGGTAATTTCCACCTGGAACAAATGCTTGGGTTTGGTTAGGATTGTAAGCATTTTGCTGTTGCTGTTGCTGTTGTTGCTTTTGATCTCCACCTAAAGAAGTATTAGCCAAGTTGTTGGCCAATTGGTCTTGAGTGTTTTGTTGGTCAGACATTGTTATCCTATACTCCTATCGATGTTCAACCTTTTTAAGTCCACGAAAGAAGGATTTTTATCTGTTCTGTTCTTTTTTTCGATTCTTCTCATTCCATGCCCATTGCCATTCCCATTGCATATTTGAAAAAAAAAAATTTTTTTTTTCTTCGTTTTAAATGCAGCACATGGCACGTGATTCAAAATCACATGACTACGATTGTACATTCACTAAAGAACTAGAGAACCAACCATGGAGCTGAATTTGGAGTATTCCTGCGACACCAATATCATGGAAACAGGCAGGTATATCTCGAAGTTCTTGTTGATTTGCATCCCAAAAAGGGGAGCGCTTTGTGCAAAAGTATGGCATATTCCCACTTCCCCATAGCTAGTTGGAAATGAATGTTAAATGAAGTTGATCCACATAGTATACCTTACACAGTTGATTTTGCAAATGTAACGAATAATACAATTCCAATTATATTTAGTAGATACATGGCAACAACAAGAATGAAATGTATTTAGTGATCACTCCACTTTATTTCTTTTTATTGCATTCTGTGTCCTAAATAATGTCGCGGCTAACAACCACCAACACTAAAGATCGTTTTCCTCCCCCTCTTCCTCCGACGTCCACCACGACAACTCCAGTCCACACCACTCGACTCGACTCCACCAAAAACCACACTTTGAGCATTTTAATTTTCGTTGTAATTTTTTTGACTTTTTTTGGACGAAACCACCCGTTATCTCCCACTTTCTACAAGAAAAACTTTCCCATTTCCCAACCTAATCATACTTGCTATATTATTACTATTACCAAGTAATGCCATTATTCAGTGACCACGCTTATACTTCGATCACGATCAAGATCAACCAATTGTCCGAACCCAACAGGAATGACGAAATTGATGATTCCTTAGAACTTTACATTTCAGACTTGATTCATTTAATCAAAGTTCAACCCAATTCAGGAGCCACAGAAGCAGCCCGTGCAGTAAGAAAGAAAATCAAATATGGTGATACTAAATATGTTCAATTGAGGGCATTACAGATTTTGGAATTGTTGGTGTTGAATGGTGGTCCTTCAATTGGTCCCATCATTGCTCGTGATGATAAATTATTAGATGTGTTAAGAGGAATCATCAATGGTCATGGGAAAACAGGAGATGGCGTGGGATATGATAAACGGGTACAGAAGAGAGTGGTTGCAATGGCAATTGGTTGGAAAACTGAATTGGAAGATTTGGATGGTTATAAATATATGCAAGGATTGTACAAGGCTATACCGAAACAGAAAAGAAGTTCCCTGCATGCTCGTCGTAACAACCGTAATGGTGAAGACGATGACGAATTTAATAATAATGACGATGATGATTATGATGACGACGCAGAACCTTCAGATCCATATGGTGATCAAGACGACTACAATAGAAATCGATTACGCGAGGATTCAGATTCTCCTCGTGATACTCCACCAAATCGTAGAAATCCACCACCACCAAGACCAAAATCAAAATCACCATATGTGAACAACAAAAATGATGATAACGATAAGAAAAAGAAAAAGAAGAAGAAGAAGGGAATAATTTATGCGGATGAAGAGTTTGAAATCCCACAAATCAATTACAAGGTCGAAGCTCCTAAGATCAGAGAACTAATAGCCAATTGTTATACACATACCACCACATTGAATAACTTGTTGTTACAATTACCAGCGGATGAATCACCTTTGGATAATGACAAGACTTTGGAAGAGTTTGCCAAATGTAAGAAAATCAGAAGGAAAGTTTTGAATTATTTACAATATGTGGGTGCTGGGATTGCCAGTGAAAAGACATCCGAAGTTGCACAATTGGATGAAGAGTTCTTGGGAAGTTTGATTGGTGCCAATGAACAATTGGTTGAAGCTTTCAAGAAGTTTGATTTCAAAGCTGGATATTCCAAAGAGAATCCTGCTCCTAATTATGATGAAGAAAGCGATAGCGATGAGAGTTATTATACAACTGAATCTGATGAAGAAGAAGATGAACAGGAACCACAACGGGAAGAAGAAGAAGAAGAGGAGATTTCTAGAAGATTACAAAAGAGCAAATTGGGTCAAAAATCACCACCACCTCCAAGACCTTCAAAACCTTCGGCTCTACAAGCTTCAATTCCATCAAGACCTAAACTTGACAAAATTGAAACAAGTGAATCAATCGATGGTGATCCATTTGGTGACAGAAATGCGGTCTCCAATAACCATTCAGTGTATGATTAAAAAAAAAAAAAGTAGCAGAGAGTTTAATTGATTTTTTTTTTAATTTTGGTAATCTCTATATGTATCATATCTATAAATGTTTTTTATCAATGTTTTTACTTTTGGTTGAACGAATTCCACTTAAACTATAATATGCAGCACCGCCAAACACTGCAATTGATCCTATTATCCCCAGATTTGTCATTGTATTACCATACCATACAACACTTAGTATCAAACTAATGAATTTCCTAACCAATAATACCACGGTCACAGTCAATGCACTAGTGTTTCCAGCTAACATATTTACACCTTTACTGCATAAATATTGCGTAGAAACATTCATCAAAACATTGAAGACTTGTTTTGGTATAGATATGATTCCCAAATTCATTGGTTCACTGTTGATAACAACTTTAATCTCTTGATAAATAGTAGGTGAAACAAATAAAAACAATGGTAATCCAAGGAAATGATTATAAAATAAACTTTCTTGCCATTGATTCCCATAAGTTTTATAAATTTGCTCACTATATAATCCCATAAATGCAGATATAACACATGCTATAAGCAATGTAATTATCCCATATACATATTTCGAATTGAATTCAATAATCGATGATAATGATGATGATGATAAGGTATCTTCAGGTAGAGTTGCCTTGATGGTACCCAAAGTTATGATAATTGATGATATTATTTGATGTTTGTTATATCTTTTATTTCCAAATAAATACCCCACAATCATAGTTACTACTGTTCCACTACTCCGGAAAATTATATGGGTAGGGATTGAAATATCATATTGCCAAACGAGATTGTTTAATAATGAGGTAATGAAATATAATGTCACTGGTAAGAGCCATTTATCAATTGGTATTTTGGGTTTTATGAAACCTTTGGAATTGAAAGGAGCAGCAATGATTGATGTAGTTAGAAATTGACAAAAAGTAATTAATGTACCTAAGGAATAATTTGAATTGTTATTTGAAAGTAAATTCTCTAATATAAACACGTTGGTGCAACATCCTCCAAACACCAGAAATAGGATGGTTAACCATTCTGAGATGGTGATATAAGATATGGCTGTTTTCATTAGATTGATAAATATTATGGAAACAAGGAGTGGAAAACTAGTTGGTGGTAGTGGTAGTGGGATGAAATGAAAGTAAAAGAATTAAGGAGATGTAGAATTTTTCATAATTACAAAACAATGCAAAAAAAGATGTTTGATTTTAATAGTTGAGATGTTTTGATTTTTTTTTCTTTGCTTATGCTTATGCTTATACTAATGCACATATGCAGTTTCGTTTTTTTTAAGGGGGCGATTGACAGAGACAGCGAGTGAGAAGAAAGAAGACCACTTTAAAATTTCATACGCATCATTTCCCCCAATTCCCCCAATCTCCAAATCATTCAACCTATTATCATCACATCGTCAATCATACAAGATTGTCTATTTCCCCACCACATTACCACTTATCGATTGTTTATCTGTTTTTCCCCCCCCCAACATTCATATATGCCGAATACATCCACTAGCTCATCTAATGGGACTGGTTATCAACATTGGAAAAACAAATCATCTACCAAATATAAAGAATTTCAACCGAAATTTACCCCAACAGTTCAACTTCCCGCAATAGAATGTTTCCAACTAGACTATATTCTAAATGATGTATTTACCAAAGAAAGTGAACAAGTGACAACTGATTTATTAGCCGTCACTACGAATTATCAGAATGATTTAAGACAAGATATCAAGTATAATTTACAAATAGAACAAAAAATTCAATTTAGAAATATTCAAATTGCTAAAACTGCCAGTAGTTTAAATAAAACCATCATTAGTAAAAAGAAAAAATTGGCCAAATGTTTAACGAATTATAAACATGATCAAATTGATTATCATATAAATGAATCTGAAGTTAATCAACTTTTGAAAAATGCCATTGGTGCCAGCACTAGAGTAAAAAAATTAATTGATAGATTGAGTAAATTGGATAAGAAATTACGAGGAGAAAACAAGGATTCATTAGTGGTAACAAAAAGGGAGATATATCCCAACCTATACAAGTTTATGAATAAACAAGAATCCGGGGAAGTTGATAAAATTGTGGAGAATGAAGATGATGTTACTGCGCCCAATGAAGATTATTTTGATTCTCAACATGATGATACGATTATTACGAACAATTCGAACGAGGAAATGGGGAATGATGATGAAGCAATGCCAGAAGAAGAAACAACAAATGGACCACCGGGTAGTTCACCTGTGTTATCTGTTGTTGAAGGGCTTATGCCACCACATCAAATTGTGGCGTCTGGGGATAGCCCGAGAAGACCAACCAAAGAGTACGAGATTGAAGAAGAAGAAGACGAACAAGTAGAGGAGCAACAGGAAGAGATTAGTATCCAAGACTTGAATCCTGATCAATTTGAATCATTTATGAATTCAAGCATAGCTAGGTATAGAAATGTACAGAGCAAGAGGCATCTGGATACAATCAAGAGTACCACAACAGACAGTAGTACGACCACAACTTTATCAACGAGTACTATCAATAAGACACAACCATCCAATCCATTGACTTTGTTGTATTCACAATTAATTTCCAACCCCAAATATATCGATTCGCAAAGAAATGGTCAATTTCCATTTTCAAACATTGTAACCATCAAGTCAACAGCCACGACAGAACTGACTCAACAGGATTCCCATTTTAAGAAACTTAGAATTAATGGTGATCCCATAACATCTGAAAGTTTACGTAGGAAAAAGCAGAAATGTAAATGCTTGAATTCCGATCAAAATACCACCCCATCTGATAATACTTCTGCTGGTAGTTCAGTTTTGGCAGAGGAATTATTGGCAAATTTACACATAGTTGATTATGACATAGAAGGTGACGAAGTTTGGACCAGTTCAGAATTTAATACCGATGATGAAACCGTGGATGAATTACTTTCAACTGATTCGTCTGATCTGGATTCATCTATTGATGGATTTTCCCATATTACTTCAACCAACCAATATTATCACAACCTAAGATCGGACCTTAAACAAAAGAAGAGAGACAGGATAACACAGAGAAGAAAAATGAGACGTAAGCGATCACATTCAAAACTGCCCAAGGAATTATCTCCAACACCTAAACATATCCCAAGTCATAGAATATTGAAACCGAAGAAATCTATTTTGAAAACTAATCCAAATAGTTCGAAACGATTCACGAGGGAGAATTCACCGTTTAAAAGGGCAAATTTTGCTACAGAACGATTGGATGATAAGTTGTCGGAAGAAATAAGTGCCTTGTCGGAACTTAATAATGCATATGGATCAAAGACAAATAATACCATAACTAATTTTACGGCACAAGGTACCATTCTTCCTTTGAAGGAAGATAACTCAGAAGCTGAAAATACGGTTTTAGATGACGAGAGCGGATTTTCTTCTCAGCATCAAGAACCAAAAGTAAGTTCGATATCATTGCTTAAATCATATGTACAATGATTGGAAACTTTTACAACATAGATTTAAATAGGAAAAGTTTTTAAACAACGAAATTTTTTTTAATCTCCGCCCAAAAATGTACATTAAAAGAAAAGGAAAATATAATCAATCATTAGTAAAATAATTAATAGGTACTATATACATATACACATATTCTAGAACAACCAAACATAAATAAACCATAAAGTTACAATTAAAAAAACCATCAACCACATCTTCCACGTTATCCCAGCTCTCTGACTCATAACCACCATTTTATTATAAGTATTTTTCAAAGTTACTTTACCCTTTTCGAAATTATTTGTAATATCATCATTTAATTTTATCAGTTTATTAATCTCTACCCCCATTTTCTCACCTAAATTCTTCAACATGGATATTTTGGATCCCATTATCGATACTTCATCATCATTCTGTTGTTCTAACGAATTCATTAATGCTTCGTTATATTTCGCTTGATTGGTTGCTGAAGGTGTGGGATCATAAGGGGATGCTGATGCTGTTCGCAGTGGAGTTCGCGAAGGTGTACGAAGTCCAACACCTGGTGTGCTAAATAGTTGTGTTCTTAAATCACGTTGATGTGCGCCGCCTGCAGCTGAATATCTGGATGTCATTGAGAGGTGGTTTGTTGTTGCTATGCTATGCTATGTGTGTAATATAAGGGAATGATTTGGAATGGCGTTGAAAAATATTTGTTGAGCTGTTCAGATTTCTATTTTGTTTTGTTTGGTGTAAAAAACGAAAAAGCAGTTTTTGACATGATGATAATTTTATTATAATAAAATTTAAGTAAGTAAGTAAAAACAGTGCGATATCGCTTCCAGTTCAGATCTTTCTTGAATATTTTTCTTCCTTTTTCTCTGGATTACTAATAGGATATATATATACTACACCATATAACATCCACCATGACTTCACAAGCACAACAAGATATCCCAAAATCTATAGAACACGTGAAACACATCGTCTTGATTCTTTCAGGAAAAGGAGGTGTGGGTAAATCATCAGTGACAACACAAGTTGCATTAACATTAGTCAACAAGGGATTCAATGTTGGAGTATTAGATATCGACCTCACAGGACCTTCATTACCTCGAATGTTTGGGGTTGAAAAGAAACAAGTTCTCCAGTCTACCCAAGGATGGGTTCCTGTACTGGTATATCAAGGAACTGGTGGTTCTCGTGGAAGTCTTTCACTAATGTCCTTGGGGTTTTTATTGGGTGATAGAGGCAATTCAGTTGCATGGAGAGGACCTAAAAAGACGGCCATGATTAAACAATTTTTAAAAGATGTGGTATGGGGGAATTCTCAAAGACCTTTGGATTATTTATTAATTGATACTCCACCAGGTACATCCGATGAACATATTGCCATTGCTGAAGAATTACGATATGCCACCCCTATAGATGGTGCTATAATAGTAACTACCCCACAACTAGTGGCTACTGCTGATGTTCGTAAAGAGATCAATTTTTGTAAAAAAGTGAATTTTGATATCTTGGGAATAGTTGAAAATATGTCGGGATTCATATGTCCTCATTGTTCGGAATGTACTAATATTTTCTCCAGTGGTGGAGGGAAAGTATTAAGTGAACAATTAAATTTACCATATTTAGGAAATGTTCCTATTGATCCACAGTTTGTGGAGATGGTGGAATTACAAGAAGATAAAAAGGATAAGAGGTTGATTAATCTTTATGAAAAAAGTGAATTAAAACCTATAATGAACGATATTGTGAATAAGATATTAGAAAAAAACTTACCTTCTAGGATCTAATAAAAAAAAAGACAGAGATGCATATAACAGATGTATTTATATACCATTAGCGTTTTTCCATTTGTTGATTTTTCTTTTTAATTCCCCGGCTGTATGTTGATAGATATTTAATTTTTTATCCCATTTCATCTTATCATAATCTTCGCCGTATTTTTCATACAAACTCTTAAGCCAGTCGCTTTCTCTATCACTTAAATGTCTTTCCTTTTTAACTTTACTATATTGTTGAGCATATTCTTCTAATTGTTTAACAACACTTGGCTCTTCCACTTCATCATCTTCATCGTTTTCATTGTCATCACCTTCCTTCACTTTCATGGTACCATAGATAACTTTAATAACTTCATTTGTTTCAGGATCTCTGATCAATCTTGCTTCACCTTCAGGAATTTGTGATGGATCATCTAAATTTTCAATTTCATCAATACTTGGAACAGCTTTGGCATTCTTTTCATCCTTCTCTCGTTTAGCTTGTTTTTCAGATAATTTGACCACTTTCTGTTCATCACCTCCAGCACTGGTTCCTAATTTGACTCTTAATCCCAATCTTTTATAATTTTGTTTTAAAGTTAATGACTTATCCCAATTGGCTGCTATGATGGGATTGGAATGAATATTTATATTACGTTGTTTGTCTTTGGTTCTTCTTGTGTTTTTCTTAACCGATGAACGCGCCATCTTTCTTTTTCTAACGGAAACCATGGTTTACTGAGTTTTGATTTTTGATTTTAATGGGATATGAAGATTGTATTAAGCTGTTGATATGTATATGTCATAAAAAAAAAATCTTCAATATTGGGAAAAAAAAAAAATCCGTTAATGAGATGAGACAGTGAGATACCCAAATTGGGAAAGATACTGCGGCTTACATAGTTGCAACATGGAAAACGAGAAACATATATTAATGTTATCTATACCAAAACACAACAAAAATCAAAACTATCAAAGATGAAAGAATAAATAAACTCATAACAACTATACTGTATTTGGATATTGATCAGCTTGGTCATATAAGTCTTTTGTGAGGTTTTTTTTTTTTTCTGTGGGTCTCTATTTATTTAGCGTCGTTTGGGGAATTCTTCTTTATGGGCATTGATATAACCATTGATAATCTCAGGTTCAAGTCTTTGCAAATACTCGAGGGGTTGCCAACTTTTCACACCATCTTCCAAGAGAACAAAGACAAAGAAGTCTTGTTCAGCAGGCTTCCATTTGTGTTTAATGATTTTGATCACTTTGAAATCTCCAGACATTTTTTGAACAGTTCAAGTTATAAAAAGCATATGTTCTATAGCGAGAAAAAATCTAATAAAGAAAGAAAGAAGGAAAGAATAAATTTCATGTGATTTCTACAAAATTATAAATAAAAAAATAAATAAATAAATACTTTTATATTTATAATTGGTGATAGTAAGGGGAAAAACGAAGTGTTATATAAATATTTCGTCAAATAGTCACGTAAAGGTTAAAATAGAAATACACACACACATTAACTTACAATTATACACACATTAAAACTCTTTTACACACATTTCTTTCCCAAAACCCAAAAAATCCTCAAAGACAAGAAGAGGGGGGGAATATAGAGTCAATTTTAAGGTGTTCCATTCCGCAAACACCAAAAAACCCACTCAAAAAGGGGGTAATTTAAATGAAGGACATGGGGGTTTCTTCGTAGATGACCGACTAAACTTTTAAGAGCAAATAATATCTTCTTTTTGTCTTGCAAACGTCCCCAGTACTTTCGTCAATAGTTGATCTATTTCTTTGCCCACCGCTATCTGGATTCTTAGTTCGAACATCTGACATCTAATATTGAATATGCATCTGAAACAAATATCAACTATAAAGATAGTAAGAAATGAATAAACAAGTTGAAAACAATGTCCCACGCAAAAACATCATGTACACATTTACATATACACATGAATATGTACAACTTCTTGTACGTGTGATAAAAAAATGTAACTTCAAGTATCAACCTTTTTGTTGTTGTTGTTGTTTGTTAAGTTTAAAGTTTTTAACCAAACCAATCCAAAAGTTACTTAACGTGATCCCTGGAAAAATACATTTTTACTAACTACTGTTTTTCCGGGAGTATATTCTGTGTTGTATCGTGATGCAATGGAACCAGGCCGCTATCAACCCATCGACAAATCGCCGTGCAATATATCCCCATTAGACTATACAATGCGAGTTTTCCGCTCAAGATAAATTATTAAGGATTGCTAAAGTTGGTAAAGTTCTATTCTTTTTTTTATATATATTAATTTGTTTCTATTCGTTTCTTTTCTTCTTAGGAAGTTTATTTTATGGTGGTGGAATAATAAAAAAAAACCGAACAAAAAGAATGACATATGTAAGTATGCATTGTACGCTATTAAGTAGGAAGTTGATGGCGAGACTTAAAAGTTGGGAAGGGCATCTAATTGAAAAAGGAAAAATTTTAAGATATTTACTGAAAGTTATATGACTTCCACCACATCGCCATCATTTCTGAAAAAAAAAAAGTTAAACAGTGTCTTTGAAAATAACATTGAAATAGGAGAAAATGGAATTTTGCCTTGCGTTTGATGTGTTTATAAAATTGACGAACTTTAATTCTTTATTTTTACACAAGGCAAAGTGTAATATTGAAATGACTCACGTGAAGTGAATTTATCTCTTGAACAACTTTATAAAGTACACTTTTGTTATACATTTTTGTTTTTGTTTTTTTGGAAACTTGTAACCAGAAAACTCAGCAATTGGAACCATCTATTGGTGGTAATATTTTTGTTGCAAAATTCTTTGTTTTTGTGTTGCTCATCACCATCAAAATCTATAAATTTTTTTACAAATCCGTTCTCAAGTTTGATGAATGCATCGTATTACTCCTGTGATTTCTTTTGGAAATATAGGAAGTTCATAAAAAACAAAGTAATAAACTTAGTAGTTTTGCAATTTCACATTGTCAAAGGCTGCACTGAGGAAACTGGATGTGTTGGATCCCCCCAAATATTTTGACAATTGGTACTTTAAAAGTTATCCGCCGTCATTTATTGTCTCACGGCCCGCTCCCAATCACACATGATAGGTAACTTAATAGTCTAGTGTCAGAATATAAGCACACTTAATAAAGATTAAGTTATCCAACAAATTGATTTTCTTTATGATACATAAACTCGGATTAAAATAACACCTACTAATAATTCTCAGAGCAAAATAATTACCAGATCACAAATAGAAACATTGAATTGGCAACTTGTATTTGCATATCTCTAGATTATGACCGTTTTTTTATTAGCAACCACATAGGTACGGTAATGGTCCACTGCTTTCCTGTTATTCCCACTCCCAAAAAATAAAGGGGAAAAAAATTGCAACAAATTCATGCCAGCACAATTTTAGAGATCGGCATGGAGACAAAACTGAGAGGAAAGAAAAAAAAAATTACCCACTGTTGGGACTGGGCTGGGCTGGACTGGACTGGACTGGGGTCGACCGAATTTATACCCATTCTTAAGATTCTTTTCGCCGCCGTTTCCCGGCCCCCCGCTCCTACACAAGCTTACAATTTTAGGTGTATGCATAATTAACGCGCAAAGCCAGGGTCGAACTTTATGGGGCCAAACTCTTATAGTGTTATTCATATTCATATACTCAAATCAATCTTGTCGATTAACCGTAACGTGTGTATGTATTTTGGTAAACCTACAAATCTCTACCTCTACTACTACCACTACCACCTCTGTCTCCTCTATTTCCTCTTGATCCTCCACGTCCACCTCTTCCTCTACCTCTTCCTCTTCTGAATCCTGGTAAATTAGTTCTCTTTCTGCTAATTCTCAAAACCCTACCTTTAAATTCTTTACCATCCAAATCTTCAATTGCCTTGGTGGCACTTTCTTCATTCTCAAATTCAATGTAGGCATAACCTTTAGGTAAACCTGTGAATCTGTCGAACAATATGGTAACACGTTCAATCACACCAACCACGTGGAAAAATTCTTCCAATTGTTCTGGAGTACTTTGATAATCAACATTACCAACATACACGGAACGACTATCTATTTCCTGTTGTTTTTCTAATCTTTCTTGTCTTTCTTCTTCGGTTTCAGGAACCCTGGTTGGTTTTTCTTCAGACATCTTTTTTTCTTTATTGAATTGTTGTTCCCTTATGTCTTTCCTTGTTTTTTTTTGTGGAGAATTGGTATTTTAAAGGTGTTCGTTTTTTTTTTTTTCTTCCGTTTTCCTTTTTCCCTTTTTCCCTTTCCTTGATTTTGTTAAAAGTTGATTTTGTTGGTCCTTTTTTTTTAAAGTTGTTTTTAAAACGCGCCGTATCTGTCGTCATAGGTATATGTCCGCAGTAATAAAATCTTGTTTTTTATTGACCAATAAAGAGATGCAAAATCATTTGTATTAAGCACTGTCTATTAATTATTGTTGTTGTTTTTATTTATTTTTATATACTACACGTTTTTGAACCCCATCTTGTATTATATTACTCCCTCCCCTTTATTTTAAGCTTCAACATAAGCTCTGTAAGTTGTGAAATCTTGTTGTTGGTTTTCGTCAGCAATCAATTCAATGGCTACTTCTGGAGCGACAAAGAAAACATAACCAGTATCTAATTTTTGTCTAGTTGAATCATCACCTTTGATTTGAATAGAACCATTACCATGGGTACCAATGATGATAGAAGGTCCTTGTACACCTTCCATAATTTGTTTACCACCTTTGGTCTTATCGAAAATGGTTTGCAAAACGGAGAATTCTTCAATTGGTGGGTCATACAATATGGATTTGATAGCATCACCGCTGGATCTTGGGAATGGTCGTAATGGCATTTTTTGCTTTTCGATAGAAACGCAAGAATACGTCAACATTTCAACCAAGTTTTCCACATCTTTGAATTTAGGAGTGAAACCAGCTCTGACAACATTATCGGAAGCAGCCATACATTCAATTATATCACCACTAATGTATGCATGTGGTTCCTTTGCTTGCAAGAAAATGGCTTCACCAGCGTTCAAGTGCACGTGGTTCAATAAAAGACAACCACAAAACAAACCAACATCATTTGGAAACTGACTATGTAATCTGTGAACCAATGCTGGTAATCTTGGGTCAATATCTTTGAAAAGTTCTGGTTCCTTTTCGGTTCTAACAACCAAATCTGCAGCCTTTTGAGTCAAAGCATTACATTCGGAATTCATCAATTTACCAAATACTTTTTGCAACAATTTTTTATTATTTGTATCTTCTGGAGTACCTTGAGCAGCACCAATTTTAACCCCATTGACAAACTCATCAACCAATTCTTGACCGATAATGGAGTTCAATTCAGGAATGGTGGTTAAACTTCTGGACAATTGGTCCAATGGTTTAAACCCACAGAAAGCTTCAAATTCGGTGATAGCAATGGCCATTTCTGGTTTGTGGTTGTCATCTGGATAGTTTTTAGGGTCTTGGGCATGTAATATAGCACCTAATTCCTTATCTGGGTGAGCTTGGATACTCAAGACTTTTTCAATGGATAAGACTTTAAATAAAAATGGTAAACCTTGGGAATCACCGAATTTTTTCACGATGGATTCACCCAAGAATTGTCTTGGGTTGGAATTCACCAAATCTCTCAAGGTTTTATTTCCTAAATCAACAGCCTTGGAAGGAACAGATGGATGAGTACCCATCCATAATTCAGCATATGGCTTGTTTTCATCTATGGTAATAGAAGGGTCTGAGTTGTGGGCGAATTGTGCAACAGCGGACGAAGAACCAATTTTCCCCCAATCGTAGTTTTGGTAACCACATTGGATCTTAAATAATTTATCAGTAGTCATATTTGATTGATTGATTGGTTGGTGAGATTTACAAAGATAGTCTTTGTCAAAGAAGGAAGAAAAGAAAAAGGGGAAAAGGAAATACAAAAAAAAAAAAAGAAGTATGTGAAAAATTTCTCGTGGTGTTTATACTTCCAAAAATAAAAAAAAAAAAAACAAGAAACGTTTACTATGGCGGAAAGAAGACACGCAGTTCCTCGAAATTATTCCTTGTTTGTGTAACAACTTTTTCTATCTTTACTCTTTTTTTGCTACAGCAATGAAATGATGACGAAGAACAAAAACCAGCGAAACACGATGTACACAATTACAATATTGCAGAACATAGTTTTAGCGTGTTGTGCTATTTTTTCCGAACTAACAATAGCATAAAGTCATCCCACGAGGTGTAAACTAAATCACTCATAGATTTGCACTACTGGCGAGGAACCTGGGGGAAGATGGTGTTGGTGTTCTAGACCATTAGAAATTGAAAGCCGATTGCCCGATGGAAATGTAACCAATAGAACAAACGAACCCCCTTACCGGTGCTTCTACTTACTGCTGGTAATGGTTGATGATACTGGTGATTTATCATTATTAATATTATTCAGCGGAGATGGGAAGTCCGTTATTATGCCGCTTACGTCAGCCCCAATACGAAAAAAAATTCTAACGTGTTTCGGAAAAAGACACTAAAAAAAAAAAAGAAAAATCGCGCGTCGTCTTAAAATAGGAACATCAAAAAACACCAGCTAAAAAAACACATCCAGCCAAGAAGTAAATGATATGACTTGGATAGAGGCATCCACAGGCAACAGGATCTCCAAAAATGCTCACATTGTGGGCTCAGAAAGTATCACCATGGGCGGCAACATCACCATCAATCCAGAACTGTCGATTGTGGTGGATCCTCAAGCTAGTTTATCCGTGGGCCAATTTTGCTACGTTTATCCAGGGGCTCAAATATATGCTATTTCCGAGAAATCATCTATTGGAGGTTATGTCATCATCGGTAGGAATTCCCAGATTAAGTCGACAAATATAGGAAACCGAGTTATCATTGAAGAAGATTGTATTCTTTATCCACGTAGTGTCATCTATGATTGTTGTTTGATTCGCAAAGGAACCATTATTCCAGAAAAAATGGTCATACCTCCATATAGTGAAGTCAGTGGTATCCCAGGTAAGAATTTTGCTATTAAGTCGTTACACAACAGTTACAAGAAATCTATTGAATTAGAAGCAAAACAATTGCAAATTTTCAATCCTTCTTAGGTTCAAAATTACCAATCAATCCAGCTGAAGGGGATGGCGAAAAGCCCTTTCTTCGTGTCGTCCTCCTTAATTTGAGTAATGTGCTGATTACAATATAAATAGATGCAAAAAATCCAAGGTACCCCAAAAACCCATACTGGTGTACATGGTCCATAAATTTAAACACTCCACCATATGGAGTTGAAAGCAATCTGATTTGGACCTTTCCATCTTTGTTCAAAAATGACATCAACACTTGTTTGACAGATTTTGGATCATTTACCAACCTTGTACCTTCAACGGTTTTATCTGTGTAGTATTTACCGTCTTTAGATAAAATAACAACATCACCCACTGCATAATTACGTGGATCAAGCTTGACGTAGCGGAATTGTTTTCGTGCTTTTGGTTGATCAATAAATGTAAATAAAACTTGATCATTAGTGTTCCATAAATGTGGTATTTCTTCTCTCATTTTCTTTAATACCTCGTTAACTTCTGCTCCATTTTCTTTCAATTTTTCAACAATCTTCAATTTGTCTTCCCTTTGTTGTAATAATTGATCAAAATAATACTTCTGCTTCAAATGGTGGTACTCATGCGCCATGAGCGACAAGTTGTACAATTGTTTATCTGTTTCCTTCATATCTTCCATATCAACAAATAATACAACAACTTTGTAGTCATGGTTGTTTTGCTCATTGTTGAAATAATAAGGTGCCAATTCAGGAGTCAATTGTCCATACAATGGATACTGCATCTGATTAATGAAATTTTCAAGTTTAGCATGATTTCTCATATCTTCGGGTGCAAAACTTTGATAAACATCAACAACCAATGAATTGTCTTTAAATACCAAAATATTTGGTTTTGCTGATAGCGTAGTAGCAATTTGTAATGCATTGTCAAATTCATATTTGTCATTTTCGTCGTAGTTTATATAATCAATCAAACTTTGTCCCATAGTTTGTACATTCTCTTCAATTCTCAAATGCTTAGCCTTGTGTAATTCAACATTGAAAGGTGAATTTTGAAGCATTTTCACCAAATGAGGTAATATTTTCTCATCTTCTGGCGTTACTCTATCCACATCAAAATAAAATAATACAATCACTTTGCTCTGTAATGGATAGAAATGTGCAATTGGATCGTGAGACAACACCTTAGTGTATTCCATAATTTCGGTAACACCACGGGCAGAAACAATGTCATATCTGGAGTTGATAAATAGCTTATTTACCCATGCCTTCATTTCAGCAAGTTCAGGAAGACCGTCATAATCGAATCTGACAAGACCAACCGATCTTGGTAAAAACATTATATATTGTGGATAGTGTTCATTACCAATGCGCAAATTATCACAAACATTCTTATTGTCTCGACACATAAAATGACCCGTTTCTGCAATTGAAAGGATTTGATTAGATAAACGATCCCAGACTCGTTTATCAGAAAAACAATCTGGACAATTGGTGAAGGATAATTTCCCTTTGTTCTCAACACTATCCCATTGTTCTGTGGTGGCGGGGAAGAAGGCAACAAAAACAGGGGTTGTAATATCACCATCAATTATTTTCAACATGGTATCAACATCCAACATTCTTGAAGAACTAGGTAAACTTATGGCTCCGGAATCAAATTCCGCATATGATTCTCTTAAATATTTAATGATAGTGTCAACAGTTCTGTCAAGATTTCTTGGAAACGTATCGATATTTTTCAGCTTGCCTGTTTTTTTACCCTCTTTATCAAAAGCAGGTGCATATAATTGAAGATTTGGATAGTAGTCAATATGTTCCCTATCACATAAATCTCCACTTTCAACGCAATTGACCTGTCTCATTTCAATGTTATATTCGGGATGCAATTCTTGAAACTTCAAATATGTCTCTTTCCATGTCGGAGCAAATTCTTTACAATGATGACAATATGGAGAGAAGAATTCCACGAGTACTAGTTTCTCACTGGTGATTTCGTCAAATTGTTTCATGTTTATTGGATCTGGGTAATTGTCTTTCTTTGCCTGGGGCTCCTTGGATTCCTGATCCGAGTTCTCTGTTGACGGCTTGATTGAATTGGCGTCAGGATTTGATAATTCTTCACATGTTACGGTTGATAATACAAAACATAGTAACGTTATAAGAGGCAACTTCATGGTTGGGGAATCGATGCCTTGTGAGATAAGGCTTTGTTGAAAAATGCACAGAGCAAAAGTTGTCGATCGGAATTTTTCTATTCCTGGTTATTTTTTATTATTATTTTTTTTCGTGCTCAAAAAAAAAGATGGCAGCATTATCTCTCATTAATTTCATTTTTACAAAGTTTAATCTGATCGATCATTTCATGCAATATTAAATTATAGCTTTTCTTCTTTTTGATTTTTTTTTTATTTATTTATTTTTTTTGCAATTATACAATCCACCAAAATTGCAAAAAA
Organism: Candida labiduridarum; assembly: GCA_030572435.1. Taxonomy (NCBI): domain Eukaryota; kingdom Fungi; phylum Ascomycota; class Pichiomycetes; order Serinales; family Debaryomycetaceae; genus Candida; species Candida labiduridarum. The sequence continues at coordinate 4,020 of JAJLZW010000112.1, read as the reverse complement.
AAATGGTAATGGCGGTTCTATAAAGATATATAGATGTATAAATAAAATGCTATATGGAAAAAAAAAAATAGGAGATGCTTAATAAACCTATTTGTTGAATTTTTTATTTAGTTTCCCACTCATTTCTAATAAATATGTCTTGAAATACTCAAAACTAACTAATGTTACAGCACTGGCAGGAACTGTTCTTGTTAGATTTGTAAAATAACCAGCATAAAACCCTCTCAACCCTTCTTTTAGAAAAATGGATCGTATTGTCTTTAATAATGATTTGGATTTCCCCTTTTCCTGGCGCAATTGCATTCTTGTTCTCAATATCTCATGTGGATACGTTATAGTACTTGCAATCATTTTTGACACCGAGGAAGCGGCGATTAATTTCCATAATATCAATGTAGACCCCGGATCGTTTGGGTTTGAATAGCAGTGAAGTATAATTTTCAATTTCTCATATACTGGGAAATGGATCCCCACATGTAATAACCCAAACAACGAAGGTATTAACCCACTGTAAAATGCCCGTATACCTTCAAGTTTGTACATCTTCTTGAAGGCATCGATTGTGCCCTTATAATAAACCTGATCCTTCTTCTCCTTCCCCGTTTGAACCATCAACCGAGTTTTAATCACCCAGATGGGATTAACTGCTATGGAACTCGTCATACCCGCTGTCAATGCAGATATAAAATGTATTGCCGACGGGTTTTCAATATTGTATTGACGTAAGAAATTTGGATAGAATCGTTTGGCTCGTTCGTAAACCGTGAAATATATCGTCCAAGTAGGCAAATACCCAATCATTGTCGGCACCAACCCTCTATACAATCCTTTGACGCCTTCTTCTCGAAGAATTGTTTTAAAAGTGTTTAGAAACCCTTTGTATTTCAAATGTTCTCCCAAGGTGCCTTGCGCCTGTAATCTTGTTTTCACCACGTCAAGTGGACAAACAACCACCCCGGCTAGAAACCCTGATGCTGCTCCTGCAATTGTGATTAGTTGGTTATTTGAGAATCGTGCTAATATGGACGGAGGTGGTATTTCACCTAGTGATTCTATTTTATGAGTGATTGGAAATGTCTGTTCGTGTGATTTACGAAACTCCATGTCTTCTCCTTGGACAATATCCGAGAAATTATTATGGTGCTCCTCTAGCTTGTGGTTGTCATTTTGGGACATTTCCATGGATATATGGTAATGTTATCGGTTACGTTTCCGTGGGTTTTTATGATTTTTTTTTTTTTGTTAATGGAAGCTGGATCCCGCTAATTATTGTTATTTTTCTCTTCAGATAGATAATCTGAAAGAAAAAAATAGAGAAATGGAATGCTTCTATCTGGCGTGGAATGGTAGTGGGGGTTGTGTTATCGTTATGCGTGACCTATCATGTAATACTGAATATGTATAGCCTTTTAATTGAAGGAAGATAGTTGTAGCAATAAAAGAACAAAAAGAATAACCAGGAATTAAGGTGTGATTGAATATGTGATTTCTGTTGTAAAAGAAATGTTAAGTTTACCACAATTTTTTTTTTTTTCGCTTACTGTTTTTTTTCTCTCTCTCTCTCTCTCTCTCTCTCTTTGGGACCAATTGCTAAATTTTTTTCTCGGTTCTGATTTGCACTTCTCAATTAGACTTAAGCTCCCACCCGCCCCCCGCCAGCCGATACCCTTTTTGTCTCGTGTTTGGGTTTGTTTCAGTCCCGCGGTTTTGAGATAACCATAGCGAGCCGAACACCACAACCATCTCCACAACAACCAATGCTACATCAACCAGCAAGCTAATATCACCAACACCTTCAATTGAGTTATGATGAAGAATATATGATGTTGTTACCCCATATCACTCCAATAATGTAATAAATTTACCAAACCTATTCCTCGTAGTTGTCTCCAAAGACATTTGTTGTTTTGTTTCAGTCGCCAAGAAGTCCGGAATTAACATTATTAGAAAAATTAGAAGCAGACCATAATCAATTCATTCGTTAATCAGTGCCACTTATCTATGATAAGCTTCCTCCCAATGAATCCAGGGAATTACTGCAAAACCCACGGGTTCAAAAAAAAAGTCGTGTACATTGTTATGTTTCACGTGACTTTTATTGTCATGATTTTTTCGTCAACAACGAAAGAAAAGAAAAAAAAAACAAATCAGACCAAAACACACAGCACCCAAACATCCATAATCAATAAACTCACCCCTTCTTTTTAACACAAACTACTCACTTTTTTTTTCTTCTTTTGCAACCAACAAGACGAATATGGACCCTTCTTACGGAGACGACGATCAATTACACGTCGATTTTATGGAAGACAATGCGAGAGACCAACAACAAAAGGATCAAGCTAGAAGAAAAAAAGAAATTGATAATTTGAGTCGGTTACAAAGCTCAGGGATGCCACTGTATCAACAAGCTTCACCAAAACCAATATTCTGCGATATACACGGAAACCCGTTGTTCTTTTATATCTCACCCCTGGAACTCAACAGAGATTATTATGTTCAAAAAATTGAAGAACACGGTGGCGCTGTGTCCAAAGAACGTAGCACTAAGACTTTCAAGTTTGGCCCTGAGGAGGACTTTTTAGTGCAGTTTTTTGATGATTCTATTACTCAAGGAAACATGGTTCCGTTGGGTAATTACCAGAACCCACAATACCTAGGCAAGGGGTTCGAGAGCCAAAACGGGGGGTACCAAGTTGATGATGAAACCGTTGACCCTACCTTAACGGCAATTCCCCCAATGGGGGCAAATATGCCACCTTCAGCTGGCGGAAATGTTCCTCCTCAGCAAACTCACTTGCATCCACCACAGCAAGCTAGTGTAGATGTTCAACCGTCGGTACCATCTTTGCTAGCGAGTACGAAAAAACAAACAACGAATCGTTTTACTGACGAACAAGATCGTTTTATCATTGAACGTGTCAGGGAGAAACCTAGATATAGGAACTCGCATCAATTTTATAATGATATGGCAAAGGATGGTATTCTTGCACCTCATACTGGTCATTCTATCAGATCACGTTATCGAAGAATTTTACAACACCGTTTGTATTACGTCTATAAGACTGATGAACACGATAGGGTGATTAGAGATAAAAATGGATCAAAAATTAGAGTTCAAATTGAAGATATTGGTGGCACTTTAAAGAATAAGTTCACTCCGGAAGATGATTACTTTTTATGTTGTACATTGCAGACTGTTGAGGATATCAAATACAGCGTGTTTTCAGATATGTACAGAAAACGACCTTCCCATAGTATTAATTCTTGGCGTGATCGTTTCCGTAACTTTATTACTGCTGGGACCATCGGGGATTATATTACATATTATCAGAAGTGCAAGAAGGATGGTCGAGAGCCTAAATGCTTGAATAGAGTTACAGAGAGGAAAATAAAATCAAAACAACCTGAAACACAGTAATGCTATAACCTGATATTATTATCAGCATGCATTACGTCCGTCAAGTACTTGGTTTTGTTTATATGTACCCTAGTTTATGTTTTGAGAAGAACATGGGGCACAATTTTTTTTTTTTACATTCGGCTATATAAAAAATTCAATACATATCTACGTTATATTGTGCAACTTGTAGATACAGTTGCATGGATATGTAACCGTGTCGCCTCTTAAATTGTGTCGATAACCGTATCTGAATCCTGTCCCTGGAAATTGTGCTTTTATGGAGAGTTCACGTGCTTTGTTAGTTGATTTAGAGAAAACTTAGAAAACAAACGGTCAGCAGTTCGTCCTTATTCGGTTTTTTCTACATTCTTGGGCCCCGGGCACGTTTTTTTGGACGAGCCGGGGTTCCCCTCCCTCGGGGGTTTCCCCGGAAATCACCCTTTTTGGGCGTGCCGGGGTTCCCCTTGGTCGGTTTTCCCCCGGAAATCACGCTTTTTCAGCGTGCCGGGGTTCCCCGTCCCTTGGGGTTTTCCCGAAATCGCACCAAATTCGGCGCGTCGGGGTGGGCTCATTTGGGGCGACTGTTCCCCCAAGTATTTAGGGGTCTGGGGGACCCG